>UCOH01007069.1:0-21988 GCA_900474275.1 Synergus japonicus
TATATATATATATATATATATATATATTTTAAAAAGAAGCCTTTTCATAAAGGAGTTCATAAACTCTGCACTGATTATATGCAAGAATATCTTATGCCATAAAAGCTGCGTTCTCCCACAGTTCCTATATAATCTTGTCATTTTTATGATATTTGCAGACACTACGCATGTGAATTCTGCGAATAATTACGACACTCTACTTGTTTAATGTTTAGTTGTTATCAGTCGCATGATTTCACACTGTTGTCTTATTTTGCTTTCACCTTATTAAAATAAATCATTTGTTGCTTTATATTTTTATTAGTAAAATAATATTTTACGTTATCAGTAAATAATCGTAAGCTAGATGAATTATTTAGGTTTCTAATACTACGAGTATACCAATAGAAAACCCCGAAGATAGTCATTTTTGAAAAGTTTTTTACGTAGTTACTGAAACATTACATAAGATTAATATTTATTTATTTTTTTGTGTATCTACCCTTTAACGTCAGCGTGATAAACGTAGATATCAACATGCACATTTGAAATCTTCAGATAATACTAAAACTAATAGACATAGTCTTAAAGTGACAGTGACATAATTCCAGTGTTGTGTGTACTGTCTTAATATCTTACATGAATTGCCTTCATGTGTAATTTGAATATTTATTCTTTTATGTTCAGCAAAATTCTGCATTCAAAGGGGGGTTATGGAAATTTTTCAACTTTTTAACAGATTTAAGACATAATTTATGGTTATTTTTCAAAGCGCGATTTAAGCCACTCTTGCATCTTCATATGATACAGATTGCCAATGGTTTATCTTTACATGAATAGGAAAACAAGTGATATTTCTACGAGATAAGCAAGATAAGTACATAACGGAAAAATAATTATAAAAACATTTTTAAGTTTATTTTAGTTATAAAAATCTCTCCTAAAACTTCCGAGAAATCATTTTCTTCCTTCAAGTGAAGAGCCGTATAAAATAGAGAAATAATGAAACGTTTTAATAAAAAGAAAATTGCTAGCTAACGTCACGATAACTTGTCACTGATAAGCGTAATAATTATGATAATTATAGTGACGAATATATTTGATTCGCACGCGACCACATATCGTTAATTGCATGCAGATAACTTGTAAACAAAGTTCGCGTCGTTGAAAATTGATGAGATATATTTATTGAAGTGTATCAAAAATGTTTTGAGACGGACTGTGTTTATACATTTATATGATGCGATATTTAGAATTTATTGGCTCTTATTCAGAACAATTAAGATTCGTTAGTGTACTATGAAAATAAATCTATTTGAGTGGGAAATGCGAACTGCATGAATCTTCGTGCAAAACAAGATCTAAGAATAGTTAAAATTCAAACACAAAACATTTTCATGTAAGAGTTGATTTAATTTAGTGTTTAACTTATTGTTATCTATAAAAATTATTTTATAAGCAGATGGACACTATAAAGTGGCGGCAGCTTTAGCTTCATGATTCTGCTATTAGCCATAACAGCTAAAAATACATAGACTTTATTCATTGAGAAGTATAATCTCAAAAAAGGAAATATGTCGACGTGTATAGGAAGTCTAAATTGAACTTCACCGATTCGAGGCTAAACGTTCTCCTACCTTTTGTACGTCACAGTTTCTTTATTATATTTTACAATGTCCTCTATTGACACAAATCTAATTAAATTTTCGTAATTCGCAAACAGTATTCTTCACATGAAATCACCATTTACAAACATCGATTGTAGCTTTAAAGATATGATATTATTTCTAATTTTTATCGTGACATTTATCGAATGTAAAATATGTAGAATTTGCGAAAGGTTAGGAAAAAATCGGTACACATTTAACTGTTCGAGAACTGCTGATAGAATTTTAAAAAGAATTTTACATAATGAATTTTGAGTGGAACGATAAGAGTGGAATACTTAATGCTAAGAATATTTTAACAGTTTTGTCTGACTTTCTTCGTCACATAATTTTTTATGTAAAAGAAGTCTTTTGAAAATACTTGAAGGAAATATTAATTTTGAAATAATTTCCTGAGGTTGAAATCATGATCTAAATAGAGTGTAAAAGTATTAAAGAGGGGACTCGAGAAAAGTGGTTCAATTGGCTGAAATATTTGAAGCAATTACTGCAACTTATGGACGATTTAAAGCCCGGTTATGAACTTTGACACGATTCATTTATCACGATTAGACTTATAAAGAGCGCGAATATTTCAATATTAAAAGATCCTCAAATGCCCATGAAATTGTCGAACGTAAATTATAATTTAAAACATGTTTCTTCTATAAATTGAGTAAAAATAGCCTCCCAGAACCAATTCGAATAATAGTTTTAAGCAAAAGGTGTCAATTATTTAATATATATATATATACATATATATTATAAGTACCTCCGAAATTCTTCAAAGCTCATTAAAAAACGTCAATGACTTTTCTTATCTCTCAAGGTGGGAATAGTCTCTCTGCCTATCCCAATTTTATCTCCAAAATAAATTCAGGAATTCAGTATGCGCTCGGCATCTGGCTTCTTATCATTTAAAATGCAAGCTCCTTGGCAATAATAAGTCTTATACGCAGAAAAGTACTTTTAGTGAATTTAATTTTAAGCTGTAATTCTCAAGGAAAGTATTAATAGCAAGTTAGTTTACTGTATTGTTTTCAAAGTTCTTTAAGTGCACAACACGTGAATAACCCCGGAAATGTAGGTCTCTGATAAATTATGCGACTTGGCAAATCACTTTTCAGTAGTTATAAATTCATTGTTATTTAAAGCAGAGGATATTCTTGCTGAAAGCCTAAACCAGTTCTCAAATTGATTTATATCTCTATCATCAATCTTGTACGACTCTTTGATAAGATTAATGATTACCTGAACTGCCATAATGCTGGCCATAGCGGTGAGGTCAGCAAGAGTCCGGAGGTAATGTGGGTACCTGACAGACTCTTCAGCGTTTCCGGTTTCAACTTCGCCGCTGGTCTTATGTACCATTTTCGATTTAGAAAAATCGACTTAATTCACTGCTCTTATCACAGATAAACAACGCGTCACAGATTAATGAAAAGTTCAACGCGTTTGTGGTTTTCGCTCTTTTAAAAAGAGTAAAGTTCCAATTATGCACTTCCTGATCGGTGGATTAATTCCGGTTTTTCTCAGGCGCAAAGAAGCGAAGTGCTTTAATCTCGAGACTAGCTTGAGAAGTTGATACGTGTGTTTTTTGGTTGGAATGATAGGGCCGGTAATCGAAGCCGTTTGTTAACACTTAAATATTCGATTAAACTGAAAACTTGCTACTTGAAATTTGAATTCACTATTCAAGTTCACTTTAAACTCTAAACCACTCCGAGCCTCGTTTTACTGGAACTACCGAAGAGTACTTTCCGGTTCGACTGCTCAACGTGGTCTACGTGCCTCGTATCGTGCCGGCAAACTTATATCTGGCATGCGAATGTTCTCTACGTGCATACATTCACGACAATACACTGAAGCCGTCTGTGTATATACAAAGGCAATCAGAGAGGGGACTCGCATGTGAGAAGGCCGGAGCCACGAAATTTCAACCCTTTTCTTTTTCTTCACTCCCTTTCTGAGAATAAATCAAGTTTCATTGTTGTCTTTTTAATTTATCTAAGGCGAGCTCTTTTACAATCAATGGGTACTTCAAATTTTTTTTATTATATCGTCGATTACGCTTCCAGAAGATTTTCGATTTATTCTCAACAACGGAAATTCGATAGCATTTCCGTGATGAAAAGCTTTATTTAGTTATAATAGGAAAAGGAAAACAATGGGAAAATTTTATTTTGTAAGAAAAACTGTAAAAAGAGGAAGAAAGGAATAGACAAAAGATTAATGTTACGAAAAATTGACTCATGTTGTTGATACTGAGAATCAATTATTAAACAATAAACTCACTTCTTTCTTTATTCCCACATAAGGCCAATACGTGATTTTAGATAATATTATTTTTAGAAACCTGCTTTTGTTTTAATTATGTATAAAAGGGGGCACTATTATGGTAGAAAATCATCTATCGATGACAATTAAGTTGTGCAATTTTTAAAAGACTCATTTAAAATATTTTCAAAATAAATGAGGCTTCCAATTCCAATATTTGACCTTTGAAGCAACCCTATCCCCTCTTCTGTCTTCTAGTTCCCGAGAAAATTCTACTAATAGCCATTAGTACGTCTGCTCCACTTGTAACTTTGTCACGTTTACACTGAACATATCTATATTGAAATGACCTCTGAAATAATTTACATTACGTTATTATTCTAGGAAAGAAAGTATGAAAAATTAAAGTTTTAAAAATAGGGGCTTCCTTCTTTTTGAGTCGATTAGTGTTTTCCAACAAATTACACAGTTCAGGGGAAATTTTGCGAAACGTATTTTTACGATTTATATAGAAAACATAGGAAAAATAGGACAAGAATAATTTTAAATGTACAAAATTTAAAAAATAGGTGAATTTATCATTTAAAATAGTCAACCTACTATTTTCGTTCAATTTAAAAAGTTTTAAAAGTTACAATTTGTAATAGTAAAACTTAATAAATTCTAGGAAAAATGCATTCAGAGCGCGCACGTTGACTATTTTAATGGTAAATTCAGCCATTTTCTTTTTTTCGTGTATCGTGTGTAAACTCAAGTTTATTTCCTTATAACATCTACCCCCATCAGTTGAAATGTTTGTCAACTCATCAAGGTTTACATTTCAAAATCTTTTAAAACTGAAATTTATTACATCAGTAAAACTTATTTGGCACATACAACCAACGGTTGTTTGGATAGTTGAAAAAAATTTTCCAGACTTTAAAGGCAGGTGATTTCCAATTATTGAATGATAAATAAATGCCAAATTTTAGAGACTGGAATATTATATTAATATTATTATTAATAATACACGTCATATAGTTTCAAACAAACCCAATATTTTTTGTAGCTTTGCAAATATTTGATTATATTAACGTTGATTCATATTTTACGAAATACGTTTGTTTTTTGAGACAAAATAATTAAACGTAATTTTCTTCGAAATTGATTATAGATATGAGTTCATATATGTAAAATGAAACTTTGGAACAATTATATGAAAGATAAAAATGTTGATTTATTATCGCATAAGGAAATTTTCAATCAAATGAAAAAATGATGATCATTTTCATTAGGGTTCATTGAACAAAATTATTTTTCTCATTTTTGTATGTATAAGAAGAAAGTTGTTGATTATTTCTTTGAAAGAACGTACAATTTTAAGAAGAGAAACACAGTATGGTTGATTTGATTATCATGATTACTCGAGCCACCTGTGACAAGGTTGAGGCGTATCCACTAATATGCTCAGGGAATTTGCGGAATTTCAATTTGCGGAACACAGATACTCGGAGCCAAAGAGACTGACACGTTTCAGTAGAGAATCGTAATTTTGAATCGAAGCTGTACGATGATGCCTTATATTTAAGAGTGGCTCTTACGAATTTTAAAAATAGAATTTCACTTGAAAATGAAATAAAATCCCCTACAAAACCAAAAACTGCGTTTAGTGATTAATGTAGAAAACTTTTTTCTCTAAAGTTCGTAAAATTTTCAAATATATCTCATTCGAAGAAGCTAGTAGAATTATATTTGTCACATACTGACCTACTTTGTTCAGCAATGAATTAAACATACATGACATGGGTCGCAAGACAAATAAAATAAATTCAAAATGCTTCAAAGCATTCAAAGAAAACTTGGCGCAAGTTTAAAGCATGACGAATAATATTTGGAAACTTCGCCCTGTTTGCGCATTATTTTGACAGAATCTTGACAGAAAGTTTTTCTAAGACGTTCGGTACACCTAAATGTCTGCTGTCTCATTTTAGAGGAATGTTTGTCATGAGTATATTAAGTAACCAACAAATTGCAAATATTTACTTTGTAGACCGGAAGAGGTGAAAGGACTGTCATCGTTTCACTCAAGCAACACCTGATGCAATTGAACACATGCGCGGGTAAAGTCTGATTCATACTTGAATGGTAAATACCAAGTGAACCGGATTTCCAAAAATTTTTTACGGATGTTAAATGGCGAGTAATTATGTACCTTGAAGCAAGACCTCTCTGCAGTTTTTTTCCGAATTTAATTCAGAGAAGAAACTCAATATCATTTCTATATAGTTAATTTTTATAGCAATTATGATCCCACAAAATTAGTACTTAAAATCCTTAAAATCTTAACTAGCTCTAAAGTTGTATCAACTTTTGTGCTCATTCAATGGGCACTTTGCTTCCTGTAAGCAAATATGATTTGCTTCCTCATAGAGGAAGCATTAAGCTTCGATATTACTGGTTTCCATTTATATTTTCAGTTATATTTGAAAAATCGATTCGTCTCGAAATAAGGAATCTTCATTTTCCTTACGTCAACTCAAGATTTTAATTATTTGAAAACAGAGCGAAAAATTAACTAAAAATTAACAAAATTATAAATAAACATAACTTTTTTATTTTTTAATGAAAGGCATTAATCATATAGGTCAATCGATTCGTCTCGATGACACTAGCTTTAAATTTTCAATATTTGAGAAGTTATAGTGGAAAAATGAATTTTACGAAAATGATAAAAATACATAAAACTTTTAAAATGAAATATTTTGTGAAACCCTTAAAAGAAATTCAACTAGGTATATATTTGAATAACTATGGAAAACTACAAAGCTTCCTGTATGAGGAAGGAAAAGCCTTAAAATTTGTTAAAAGCTCCTCAAATTACTTAAAATTTCACAAAAAATCGTTAATTAAAAACTGATATATAAGTTCGATACATAACGTCACACTTTTTTCAGATAGATTATTATAATTTATATTGCAAATTCTGTTGGCTATGTTAATATTCCATTTATCTGTTTCGATTGTTATGATCGCATTCCAGACAGTTCAGATCATTGAGAAATCGGGTTGCGGCAATAAATTTATTAAGACACAGATGTTCTCGTGTCGAGCACGTGGCAGTGGATAGGCATTATAACTTATATATTATGCATCGTGGAATTACAATGCAGTATCAATTAGATGACACAACTTATAAGCGTTCAATGTTAAGATCATGTATCTGGAAATACCGACGTTTTTCAGCGAAGCATAATGATGGATAAAAAAGAACAAAATTATCCAGAAATGATTCTGTATTATACAGTATAACGTTGTATTATTATTATTTTTGTCAATCAATCTTCTCTAAACTAAAAATAATTATGACGGCTATAAAATAATCTGTAGGAATATATAATTATACATGTGATTAATATTCAGCAATAATCAACTTTTCTACAGGGATGCGCGCATTTGATTAGTAAATGCGTCAATGAAAGTAAAGATAAAGGTTCTTACTCTTAAGGAAAGAGCACGCTCTTAGAATTTATTCAGCCTGCTTATGCACGAGCAATATAAAATTCAGCAGCGAACAATAAATTCGACACAACCGTTAAAGAAATGCTGCGAAAGAGGCAAAACTGGTTTTTAACTCGATTATTTTTATCTAGAGCCTAGGATACATCCAAAAACCGGTCGTGCTAATAAAAGAAGAATGCTCTTAATTATAATAATTTAACTATCCTGTTGTTTAGAATTTCAAAGGTCTATAATTATTATTTAAATTGCAGTAGAAACAGAGACTCGAGTAGTCGTTGCAAAAGTAACTTTAAGGTATAATCAATAAATTGATATAGGGAAGTATTGTTAGTGGTTCATGCGTCCATGAAATGTTTCAAATGTAAAAACAAACAATCGATAAAATGCAGTGGAATCAATGTCACGACCTGTACACATGGAGGTAGAGGGTAAATTCAAGATTTCAAGTAACGTGAACAAACTGGTTCATCGATTTGTTGTTACGCTCACGTCCTTCCGCCTTCGTAGTTGATTGCTTTCAATTGCTTTTCAACTGTCATAACATTAAATTGTCACATAGTTTCTAATGACTTCATTATTTGATGAAAAGATGTGTCAGAGAAGAAATCTAAAACAGTTTTCTGAAAAGTATTTGAGATTTGAAGAAGCTTGAATGAAATATAAGAAACCTCCTTAGATAGTAAATTTTCTACAAACTGTTTGTAGAATTTCAGTGACAATCTTGATATATTTAAATGGGAATCAATTGTGAAAGATATATGGTGCAGATTAATGTTTAACGGCTTTGCATAAATTCAGGAATAAATTAATAGGAAGCACGTGGACAGCTGTTGAAAAAATAAGTCGATTTGACTTTTATAATCAGAGCAAGGTGAAGATTGTCTGACTTATTCTAGCCATTTCTCCTTCAAAGAGCAAAATCTGGCATGTGGATGCTGACTCTGTGTTAATATCCTTGTAACGTGAATTTTCATGAAACTTAAGGGGACTTAAGTTGACATCATCTTTACAGGTAGCATATTAACCTTTCGTTAAACAGGTTATCAAATGCGTATGTTTTCATCCAGAAGCAAGAAGAAACAACATTCCAATTTGGAGGGTAAATAAATCTATCGACATGTTCGTCTGAATTTTACTTCCCGTTAAAATTGAGTCGATGTTCTCTGGATGATTGCATTGGTGTATCAATAAAAAATCATTAATTCGCGTTCATGGACGCTTATTGCATTATAAAATAACGTCAGATCCCCGAACAGAAGACCTTGAAATTATTTTAAGACTGTCGCGTGTTAACAAAGGATTCAATTTCTGGATGCTGTGCGAACTCTACACGTACTTTCAAAAAAGATAACGATCTTCATATAATTAAATTAAGTCGAACCTCAGCTATGCTTTTCAATTACAATTTTTTAAATCCAGGTCATAAAGCAGTCTATAAAAATTCAAGCTATCAAATTTAAGGGATACTTATCTCTTCCATTTAGTTAATTAATAAGAAAAGATACTGATACTTTTTTTTTTCGTGAAAATAGAAGCAGAGTAAAAGAATAACAATATTGCGTACGTTTCTGATTAAAAATAGAATTATTGATGTCTAGTCTGATCACTAAATTTTATACGTCGCTGCGATAACTGCAACGATAACTACATGAAGAGCCAATTATTAATTGAAAATAGACTTCAAAAACGTTTGGAATTGCGTATAAAGAAAACACGAGTTGTAAAATTTGTTAACAAACATCAGAAAAATTATTGCTCTTCTTGAACTTGGCGAGGTCATTGATAACTAACATGTTTAATAAGTTTTTATCTGTATGAAAGTGAGTTTAAGATTACTATATTTACTAAAGGATTATTTAAATACGTAAGCATAATTTTCGATTATTTTTACCGACTTCCTTTCAGAAGATTTACGCAATACAGGAATTTCGTGTAATTAGATGTGTAGAAAAATGTCAATGAACCAATTGTTTGAACAATAGAAGGCTTTTACTCTAGATTAAAATTTCGAGGCGTGTCCAAATGTAAAATAAGAACATTGATCTTAAGAATGTTAACTTTCTCTACAGTTGAAACAAACGGTGTCCTTGTGATTGGAATTCCGAGTGAACAAAGGAGCGAAAAATTTAAAGAATCTAAAAAAAATGGATTGACTCTATAATCAGTATGTATAATATTCGATTATCTTGTGTACTTGACCCCAACCCACCACGTGAATGTAGTGCGGAAAGGTAATCATAGTAATTTGTTTTCCTGGTGAACGTACTTCAACCATACTCAGATAATATATATATAAAAAAAAGTGGTGACACGCCACATTATCTACATTTATGTAATTCATTATATTTATGTAATAATTTCTGGATTGTTCCACACCATTGACTACTATTTTATGAATGCAAATAGGACATAGAAGAATATAAACAATTAAATATATTTAAACTGCAGAGACTGCAAAGTTAAACGAATTTTTCGAATTTGAAGATATTCCTAGAGTTAATTTATTATAATGTGTCATGTAAACAGTATTTTTAAAAAATATTTTTTGAAGAGTAGGTATAAATACCTACAATTTACATACCTGAACTAATGATTTATCGTATATCATAATGAGCATTATTTCCCAGTAAAAAAATATCTCGTTTATTATCTGTGCTAAGTAAAAAGTTGCCTCAAACATTCTTTTTATAAGAAATGCATTAATAAACAATGATCGATCTTCTATCAATTTTTGTAAAAGTTCATTCAAGTTTTTTCCACGAGAGTTTCTTTTAATTATGATTAAATAGATAAAGAGCTGATACGTGCAGAGACATGTGGCACAAAAGAAAGATCGTTGAGGGATCAAGGTGGTTTTCAAATGCAACTTCTGGTACTGATTGCTATTTATCGATGAGTCTACAGTTTAATTCTATCATAATTAAGTTCATGCAATGTTTATCATGCATGTTTTCTAAAAGTAATACACCGGTTTGCCATGGTAAATACGTATCGAGTCAACCGTTAAGACAATTAAAATATCTCGAAAACATCTTGTGTTAAAAACATTAATTTTCGATAATTAGATACCAATAACAGAGGCTTGCTAGTGAAAAACGATGTTCCAGTTATTTGATGGTCAAAGTTTTGTAAGCTAGAATTTCATTACGAATCTAGAATTCTTGTTTCTTGCGTCAAAGGTTTCTTACAAGATTTTCCTTAACGAGTACTGTACTGCAATTTTTCAATTAACGAATTTTACTTTTTTTCCTTACAGAGAAGAAGTACAACGTCATTGATCTATTAAATTAAAAGCTATTTATCGCTGTAAATTTATTGCCATTAGTTTTATTCTTGTATATATCTAACGCTTGATCAAGGATCGTTAATAATTCAGATGTAGAGAATGAAACGGAAATCGAATTCGACACTTTTGAATAAAATTTATGCTTAAAGACCGAGACGAGTAGGATTTCCCCCGGTTCCTTTTTCGATGAAAATACACAATTAGAACAAGAGAAAGAGCATGTGTGGAACACAAAGTTCGTGAAACACAAAGTCCGTGAAGCGCAGATAAATGTCTGCAGGAAATTGGTTTATTTATTTGATTTGAAGAATCTGAGAATTGCTTCTTTACTTTCGTTATTTCTCCACTTAGTACGTAGAACATAACTAGTAAACACAGACACTTCGAGACGTGTAGTTTATGATTACGTGATACAATGAATGTTATAAAACATGATCATATTTTAAAGCCACTCGGAAATCCAGCCTCGTCTATTCGATGAACCACGAGACGAAAGATTCTATTGCTTTATTCCAAGAAGCCTGAAAAAAAAAACAATTTCGAACTGCGCACAGGGGAAATTTGCAATACTGACAGGTGGAAGTAGACAAAGCTGAATCATATATTTGAGGCACTTAGTTTTTCCCCTTACGCAAAAGCTGTTTTTAATTTTATCTCGATACAATAGTAATAAAAAGAACGTTTAATACCAGTAAAATTTATATAAAAAACCCAGTGCCTCATATGATACTTTGTTATTAGACTTGCAAGAATGTTTGAAATAAAATATGAATAAAGGGCAGACTCAGTTAAGAATTTTAATTAATGAAATTCCACGCGCTGCTTGAATGTTTGTTTAATTGGATACATTCTTGGCAGTCTTTAATTTATTTCTATAAGTTGTCTTGAAAATTTGAAAAAGACTGGAAATTTTGAAATAACTCAAATTAAAAATGTCCTTATATTAAAGAAAACTTTCTTTCTTTGAAAATAATTTTGTTTGAATCAAAGAAATGTTTCTTTGACCGTATATCAATACTATGATTTCTTTGATTCAAATAAATTTTCTTTGATTCAAACAAACTGTTTTCTGGGTGTAGTTTTGAAAAATGAATAAAACATATCGAAATTAGGATGTTGAACAGAAATCTGCACACGCTTTGCGAGAATCACGAAAACCGTCGAGATAGCTATTCTGTTAGTATATGTACACTCAAAATCGATCATGGTAACTAGAGCGTCATTGTGTATTCTGTCTACGTCATCCTGACATACGTGACGGATATGGGGTACACATGTGGAAGCAAGTGCTTTTCTACTTCACTTTGAGAATTTAATTGCGAATGGCGTCTATAGACTATAGTGTTAATAAAGTTTCTTATTTACAGTTTAAATATCAATTAAATCTTTTGTGCACCCCTTCTATGGAATGTTTCCACGATATTTACAAATTTTTAAATCATATAAAAATCAATGATAAAAATATCTGCTATTTGTTACAGGACACCTGAAATAAAACCCTAATTTTGTCGTCTAGATAATTATTATTCTGCAAGTATATTATTCTATAAGTTCAAAGCAGTTCAGCAAACTTTTAATCAAATTAGGTAGTGTCTAGGATAATCTGCTTCAAGAAAATTTACTCGCTTCAGGTACTTTGACTGTTCTCAACAAGAGTTTCTCACGTTCCAGTTGGAACTTTGAATTGCTGTAAGGTGGGTAATTATTATGAGGGAGTGAATTTGTCAATATATATATATAGTTCCTGGAATGACTTTGGGATCCACAACTTTACAATTGAGGGTGAACCGTCCTTGAAATACACTTCAAGGTTGAAAATATGACGGGTATAATAAATTGTCTGGTTGTCAGCACTTTCTTTACGCACAAAGCTTTGCTGAAACGATTGTTCGAAAAAATCAATATTCTAGAAAATTTCAAGCTGAATCTATCTCGGAAAGTCTTATTTTTCAAAGAAACGCATAGATAGAATTTTATAGTGCTTCTAGAACTTTCTAGAACTTTCGCGAATTTATCGAAAAAGAATAAAAACTGTATGATTTTAGTGAAAGGCATTGATCATTGCTACGTAGGTTGAAGTCCATTAAATAAATATAGAATTACATGTATGCTGGAGTAAATAAAATAACAGAGGATAGAAATGAGAAGAGTCTGCTAGGTTCAGCATATATACCATTTTCTCTCATGTTTTTATTATCTCCTTTTAATGATAATTCGCACATTCCAGACACTTTGCATAAATTCGATTGTGTCTGTAGTTTCGGGTGCGGCAGTCATAAGCAGAACATCACGTATATAGATTCTGTCTTCTACAATCAATGCTGATAATTATTATGATAGGGGTATTACTCTCCGGACCAGTTATTGCCAGTAAATCGAGACTACAAATGACCTTTCATAATATGAAATTATGAATTAATGGTTATTAATTATTATATATTAATTATCGGTTATTTGAAGTCTTCCTTTGTTTTTCATCAAACATATATATAAAAAAAATATATATATGTATATATATATATATATATATATATATAAAGTTTGCGAAGAGAAAACCCATTTTTCAGATTATTTTAAGGCACTTCAGAAGCGTCAGTTTTCTTAGTAAGCATGTAAACAACATTTCGCTTACAGCGTAACACGAATTCTCTTTCATTTATCGTATTTATCGGAAATAGCACTTTCTAAGAAAATAGATTAATTGTGTAATATGAAAAGTGTACCTGAACATATTTTTAGGTTTTTGGAATGAATTTCTGTGAAAATATTGTTGATGTGAAATCAGTTTTTTGACGGGATGTTAATTAGAGACGAGGTTCTGCGTTTGAAGCTTACAAAAGCATAATGTCACAACGTGGGAAACGTGGTTCGACACGTGAGCACTCTAACAGCACTAAATATATACCCTACCTTCACTTAACTAAAGTATATCGTATATGGACACCGCACATATACAAGCATCCATCAACCACAATTTGAATGATCAATCGATCAAAGGAAAAAACATTTACCTTATTAAATGATAATTATATTCCTCTATTGAGTTGTTGTATGTTAGAATGGCTAAAATAATTAATTGAAGAATAATTGTATTGAATTCAAGGAGATATCGCAGTTTAAATCTAAATGTCATCACACATGGCAATAAAAACTGCACTGAGGGTAAATTGAAATCTGACGGTTAGCGCTAAACCATATAATACATATACATGTTTGGCTTGGAGTTTGTTCGTGAAAGCATAAGGGTAGTTTTCCAACAAGTCGCTTGTGCCCACGCTTTCATCACAGAACAACGAACATTTTCGAATTGTGCATTAAGACAAAAGCTAGTTTATGAATGCACGTAAAAAGCATTGTAATCAGGGCCGATGACGGTAGCTGGAACAGAATTGCGTCCCAGAGTGAGTCAGTTGGTTATTACTATAGATACCTTAGAGGTCGGAAAATGAAATGTAGATTGTTAGAACTACCATTGACTCATAATATGCAATATGTGTTACGTCTATAACCATTTTATATTCTCGTGTCTTTAATGCACCTCAGTTAAAGTTCATCCATTGTTTATTTCAATTCCTCGAAACTCCTCTTTCTGTTTCTGTTTTTTTCTCTTTCCCTCTTCTGAATATAATCTGAATATAAAATTTCGATATTATACATAATATGAAATTAAACCTAATTTCTCATTACAATTTTTGGATAATAAAATCTGTGAGCGAGCAATTTGCCGGATAGAAAGACATATTATACTTCTTTAAGGAACTTACATTGATATGCATTGATATTAATCACTAGCAAACATTTACAAAGCAAAGATAACAATCTGATGCTTAGGAAGAATACCACAAGTCATATATTTTTTGGAATGAAAATTATTGTTTCTGCAAAAAGCGTATGAGGTAAATAATTTCTTGAGCTTGACGCATTCAATATTTGTAACAAAGTAGCGTTTCAGAGATTTGTTGAACTATTGCAAACAGATTTTGAAGATGTTCACTATTTCATGTAACATCACAGATTCAGTTCAACGAATGGGTCTCGTAAATTAACCTTTTCATTGAGACAGCGGGTGTCGGATGCGTGTAAAAAAACGCGTATACGTTAAGAACACGTGTCAGGATCGGGCGCCCAAAGTCTGCTGGCAAAGAGCCAAACGAAAAATTTGTAGTTGAATTTTAAGCGTCATTTAAACATCACAGGATGATAAGGAAAGAAATGACCTTGTGCTTAGCGATCGATTTATTTTCAAGTGAAAATAAAGCTTTCAGTTTATCGATGTGGAAAGCAACGTTTCCCATTTTCCTGAATGTGGGAAACTACATTCAGAGAGTCGATAAGACCTCTTCTGTTGGCTGCGAATCTTGCCTGGGGGATTTTTGTCGATCGAATTATGGTGGTGGTTGTCGAGTTTATTAAATGTAAAGTTCTTTTGACGTACAATAGAGGTGGGATTTACCTGGTTTCTACGCCCAGAGAGGTTCGTGAAGTAAAGATTGAATAGTAAGTTGATTGATGCAACGGAGCTCAAGCTGTTACTATTTTCAAAAGTAGTTCAAGGAACTAAGCTTAAGGTAAAGTTCACTATTTTTACGCAGGCACGTACTCTAATCAAAAAATACTTTTAATGAAAAGTGGTTTCATTTGCTAATTAAATGCCTAGAAACGATGAAAGTGTTTGTGTTCCGAATAGACGTCCACACCCTTGAACCTACGTCAATTTGGTGTTAATTTGGCCAGAGAATTTTTAAAAGATGAATACAATACAAAAACGAACGCGCGCCCCACGTGCGCATTTATCTTCTTTTTAAATATTATATAATTTATTATATTTTATTTCTCTAATCTCTTAAAGTTTATGTTAAACTTCGTGAAAATCTCTAAAAATTCCAAGAAACCTTTGAAGTAGTCACCGACTATTTTTATTTCACCTGTGAAATCGCTTAAACTTCGTGAACATCTCTTAAAATTTTCAGAAACTTCTTGAGGTTCTTTTAAATTCAACAATAACAATTTAAATCCCTTTTATATCCTTTAAAATTCATTAAAAGTAGGAGAAATCTTATCAAATTCCAGACAAATTTTCAAACTCATAAATCTTCTGGAACCCTGTTTAAAATTCATGGAAATCACTAAAAATTCCTTGAAATCTTATCAAGTGCGAAATATCCTAAAATCCCATACAATTTCACAAAATCGTTTAAATATCCGAAATATCTTTTGAATTTCGTAGAAGTCACTTAAAAATCGTTAAAATGCACATAAAAACCTTCTAAATCGTTAATCTCTTGAAGTCTATGTTAAAATTAGTGGAAAACTGTAAAAATTTTTAGCAACCTCTAGAAATTTCTCTACTTTTAAAATCTCTTGAAATCGTTCAAGATTTCATCAAATTCCATGAAATCCTTAAAAATATTACAAAATCTTTTATAAATTAGAAATTTTTTTTGGAAACCCTTAAAATTTGACGAAAACTTTCGAAATCTTTGTAAATTCTACAAAATCTTTTAAAAATCCTAAAAAGCTTGTGAAATCCCTCAATAAAATTCCCTGTAAAGTTTTAAATTTCTCATTTAAATCCCACAAAAATACATATTTCAAAAGTCATAACAGTACCTTGAAGTTCGATAGAAATCTGATCAAAGTCGTGAAAAATTCGAAAAATTCCCAGAAACTTTTTGAAATTCTTTAAAATTCTACGATAACATTGAAAATCCCATTATCTCCCATGAAATCTTTAAAAATTCCATAAAATTCCCTTAAAATTCCTAGATTTTCAATGTACCTATTTTGTGTTTAGACTCGTGACAAAATGATTTTTAACAAAACCAAATTCAAAATTTCAAATTCATTTCACGCGGAATTTACGATGCGGCAAATATCGATTGTCGAAAATCACTATCGGTACTTACACGACGAATCAGGAGTGCGGAATAGGCGTTACGATATTTTGACTTCGACTCAATCATCTTTTTAGAATAGATACAATCACTTGACAAGTCTTGAAATTCCTTAACATTTCTTGAAATTGCTTAAAATCTTCACTGTTAGAAATATATTGGAAATTCAAGCATTTTTCATTTACTGTGATTGAAAATTCAACTATTTTGTTGAAAATTCAACTACTTTCGATTGAATATTCATTCAGCTAGGGTAATTGTAAAAAATGTCAACTAAAGTAATTGAAGTTTTTTTTACAGTATTGTGAAATCTTTTAAAGTCTCTTGAAATCGCTTCAAATTCCGGGTAAATGTCTGTTAATATTATTATGAATTCAGAAAATGTGTTTGCTGTTACTGGAAGATTTACATGTGTGTGTATCCATCCCATACTAGCTGTTTGGAAAGGATTAATTAAAATGGTGAAGCCGAGTAAGGCATACAACTCGATCACTTGGTATAGGTCAAGTACACATTGGCAAAATTACGCTTTGAATGCAACTCGTAAAGCAAGTATCGTAAAAAGAGATTTACGGCATCTAGAATAGAAGTTGAATGTGGCGTTAGTGTGTGTCAATGTAACTAGATAATTTAGCCAATAGAGGAAAACTATTTTTGATACTCGATAATGTGACGTATGCTGCAAGTAGTCTTGTTTTAGAAACATAAGCTTGGCAAAAATTCTTTGTATTAAGAAAAAAGGGAGGGGAAAAGTCTCAGGATCAATTTCAATAAAATATTCCACATGAAATTAGCAAGTCTATACATCTCTTAAGCTTTCTTGACTTGCTTGTTTTAGTAATAGATGATGAGTTACTGAACTTTACTAACAAGACGTCTTTCGAAATGGAAATTCCCACTCAAAAGAGAAACTGTACCTCTTGAGTCATTTGGGCTTTATTCTTAATGCGTTAGCGACATAAAGGCTGTCTTGTGTAAAGGCGACTTAATGATTTTTGGAAACTTGGTAGTCAGAATGTATGTTTGATACTAATTTACGAGTTCGAGTGCGAAGATGTTGCTTCCGTCAATGAGAAGTGGGACTGTAAACAACCTTGACTTAGTTCTGTACGACGCAAGGATCTACATTTCTTAAAAAGATTAGTTTGATTTCAATTTCGCAAGATATTTACATGATTTAAATGTTTTATTTCCCACGCATGAAATATGATACATAACAAATTAGAAATGCATTTCAAAATATTGATTGTCATTAAAACGAGCTTAAATAGACTTCTAACTTTCCGATTTCACTAAAATCAGAAATAATAGTGGAGTTGACAGAAAACTCTAAATAATTCACGAGTTTTTTCGGAAGTAATGAATCATTTCTATTCATGTATCATTTATAGAGATTTAGGCAGAGGGAAACAAAATGATCTTATGGGTAGCTTTCTTATAAAAAGAATATTTTGATTCAACTAGGAAGATGTCTATCGCTTAAATAGGAATAAAATTACGATTGCAAAGCGTGATATTCAATCGTAGGTGACCTTTAAACCCGTAAAAGAAAGGTTAACTGATTCATCCTGAAGTTATGACTACGATATAAACGTCATTTTTCATTTTTCATTATTTAAAAGCATGTGAAGCACTTAGATTGAGTTGAGACAAGTTTGTAAGGTAATTTTTACTTGATTGACGTCGGTTTCACTAAAAATTTTCCATGAGACATAAAAATTAGATAAGATTGTGCAACTTTAATGAGACATTTTCTAAACTCTTTATCTGATGAATTATGAAGTACAAAGTTCAAAATGTTGACACTAGAACGATATCATTTTTTAACCATGATTTTCTCGAAAATTCTCGTGAAATATAAATTTAAATCAAATTTTCTGGGACGTTTCTTCGAGGACTATTCTATAATCCTCGTGTATGAAGATTTATTATTTCTGCAGGCTTACAGACATTTCTGAGTGTCTTTTCCACTTTGCGCCATGCGCCATACGACATACGCTAATTGATCCCAGGCGCCAGAAGTTACTACAATTTGTACCTGCGAGGATATACTTTAAAGCACAAATAAAAGTGTTTGTATTTAAAATTGAAAGCGGATCCTTCAGCGACTGAACTTCACCTCTCTTTGGTATTTTTCGTTTAGTGGAAATTGAAATTATTCGAATTATACAAGCACAAAGGAAACAATATTGAAAATGGTATTAGAAACAAAGTTAGAATGAAAATGTTATAGTGAGGTAAATGTTACAGATTCGTAAGGAAATCGAGGTCATTAAAGGAATTTCCTCGGACAACCTTGATATCTCTTATTTTGCACACTTGGTCTTGACGCTCCATTTATCTTGATGGATGGGAATGAACGAGTTCGAAGCTTTCGTAGAGTTGTGCTTCATTAGAAAGTGTTGAGTTCAACAAACTCAGACCAAGGTTATAGGAGGGACTCTCCTTGCTTTTTGCTTCGAACAATCAATGCTACCTGTCTTTACTTTCAAAATTCCAACTGTTTAACTTATTCTGGCTTTAAAAGAAGATAAATGTCTTAAACAGAAATTCAAGCCTTTAATCGTTTTCTTAGCAGTAAAAAATAGATGCAAAAATAGATTTTAGGAATCAAATATGCATCAGATCTTCATGACTTGAGTGAACCTCGCGAGTATTATAATTTTCATCAAAGGAGAATCTCACTCACGCGTCATTAATCTTGATTGAACTTTGCTTTAGTACTTATACGAGAAATTTAAGTGGAGCTTAAATCAATTTTAAGTTTATGTTTTTAAGACAGTGATGGCGTTAACCTTGTCTTCGAATTGAAAAGAAATAATGGTTGAAGTTTAAAGCCAATATATTATTAGATTTACGAGTATATGGTCACAAATTCCTAATATTGAATGATATAATTTACGATATATGAAAGACATTGACTTGAGAGAAAAGTATTCGAATCAGGTATATATGAAATTGAAGAATAAGATTGCAATATCGACTTCGTCGCAAAGATAATGTAACTCAATGCTAGATTTCTCAAGCAGTTGAAAACGAGTATAAACTAGAGTACTGCGAAAAGCGCACTGGATTGTTAACTTTTCTCGTTACCAATTTTCATCGACTACTATTTTCGAACAAACTTTTCATCACCAAGTTTAGTATGAGAGATAACAACTTTATCGAAGACGTAATTTCCTATGAATATTATTCGGTTTTTTTTTTTTAATTCAACAAATTTTTAATACAAATCTTTGTATTATAAAAGAAGTAAAAAATTCTAGCGTTTAAAAGGTAGAGAGAAAGGCTCCTGCTATTTGTTAAATATAATGGAGGCAATTAAAATTCTTTGCAATTAAAATTAAATTCCCTTTTATCCGCAAAGCTTCCATTTTTTGAACAAGTAGATACACTTGAGTTAATAATGGAGAAGCGGAACCTCCCGATTCATAAATACATTGAGAACATTCACTGATTTATCGTTGCAGTTTCCTGAAACGAAAATTTATTACATTTCAAAGTTATTCATGCTTTACTTTCATTTTTACTTTTTTTTTTACATTAGAAGGTACTGCATTTGCCACTGAAGCAGTAGAGTAGGTAAAGTAAAGGATTTATGAAAAGCTTCTAATGAGAAAACTGTCAAGGGCGATTAAATCTCGATTAGTTATTAAATTGGAATTTCGCAGATCTCCAAGTCGTAAAAACCAATCAAAGCAGATATTAGAATTTACTTGAATTCACTTTCGATTCTGTCAAATTCGCGTAGAATTTATTTTTATTAAGTGAATTTAATTTGAATTAATTTTAAACCGAACATTGAGTGAAAAGGAAACTAAATGATGAATTTATATAGAAAGATTATATAGGATATCAAGGGTAACAGTTTTCTCATAGGCAGAAAACTTTTAAATTACTTATTGATTAATAAGGCAAATATATAGGAATTCTTATTGATGAACGAAGTAATAACTGCAACTTTTGAAAGGAAGAGATTATGTTCTCTGAAATAGGATTATATTTATTTATATTCTCCATTATTATAACAATTTTCGAATTCTTTTGTGAATAAGATGAAGGAGAGCATCATTATATGCATCTTATTTCAATTTTATGGAATAATACTCATTAGCAATATTCAGAAAAAAATGTTTACGATAGTTCGTAACCTTGATATGTGCACCAAGCACATTTCCTTAATATGCATAAGAAATTTACGATTGAACCCGAACCGAAATTCTATTTATGGCATGATTTTGATCACTTTATGTTAATTTTCTTTCACATGGTTTTATAATCTGATTATGAGTCAACTATGTGGACAATAGATAATGGGTAATTGAAGTTATCAACTAATTTCTAAAAAAAACGGTGCTTGAAGTTATGATAATAAATTATGATATCATTCCCTCTAAAGTTTCTCATTAATTACACCAAATTATCCGATAATTATCGAAATATGACATGTAAACAACTCATCACACTTAAACAGTTTAATTAATTTCATCAAATGTAAATAATGTGATTTTTGGCCGTGGCTATAGTAGCTTTTTAGGACAAATACCGAAGTCTTACTTTGAATAGAGTTATCAGGTATTTATTGAATTATCTTTGTAAATGTAGCATAATAATAGCAAGGAGGGTTATTTTCTTAGAATCCGACGTTAGAAACATTCTAGTTGATATTACAAATACGCACTATATAGGGATTGATAAAAAGAAGATAATGTAAATTAAGGAATTTATATATAGCCAATGTGTTTGAAAAATTGCAGAGTTTGCTCATGTTTTACGATCTCGTTAAATTGAAATTTAGCTGATCAATCACCTCGTACAGCAAATAAATCAAAGTTTAAATCTGCACGTTTACTGTTTAATGCGGAACAGTTATATCTAAAACTTTTTTATATGATAAGAAACCAGCTCTAAATTGGATCTACTCTCTATATACTATCATCAAAAGTTGATTTATAGATTGATTCCTTATTTGAAGAATAAGTGTAATTTCCTTGACCTCATTTTTTTAAGGAAACTATTTTATGTGCACTAGCTATTTCATCTAGAAAATATGAAGAGGACATTTCAATCTCTTCCAAAAAGAAGTCCATGAAAAGAATTTATGACGAGGTATTGAATAAAATCGTCTATGACTGGATTTACTAACTTAAGTCTTGCTTTGTTTTTAGCGAAATTAAAAACTTGAAATATTCCTTTCTTTTTTATGAGGGCGTTTTCGGATAATAAAAATATCTTTACAGGACATGTTCGTGTAATATTAAAATTTTATGTGCAACACTATTTTTTATATGGATGTACGCATAAAAAAAGAGTCGACAATGTAAAAATTTTTATAGCTCGTGGTGAGAAACCATTTTGTTATGTTGGATTTAAGATATAGATATATATATATATATATATATATATAT
>UCOH01007071.1:0-36934 GCA_900474275.1 Synergus japonicus
ATCTTATATAAAAAAGATGTACTTTTTGATCTTTTACATATTATACATATATAGTCAAAGATTTTTTATATTGATTTGAACAACGTTGTGATGCGAGGATTATGAAATTGAATTCTGTACGAGCATCCTTTTCCTCTTGGTTGATATCTGCAAAAATTAGTGAAGACATAGATTTTATATATAATAGTATATAATATTTGTCATGTTCACGCTCCGAAAAATTTTAAACTTTTCAATTAAGTTATATTACTTCCATGAATTCTTTATGATGTTACGAATTTAAGGTGTACTTACCCATACTTTTCCTTCTCAAAATTTGTTCACACATTTTTCAAACAAATACTGAAAATATTGTTTATATAATTTATTTGGAGTATCGTTCATATAACAATCAACAAAGAACATAACCTCTCTATTTAATGTCAATTTTAAAAACTTTCTCACTCGCACACTTTCCCACGAGTAGGAAGAGGACAACTGCGCACATGCGCACTCAAAAAAAGTTCTTCTTAAAGACTTATGATCTAGTTTTTGTTTCCAGTTTCGAAAGGCTTTCCACTGGCAGTTGGGTCTCCTTATTATTCCTTCGTGCTTCAAATATAGAAATTCTCAATGTGATATCTCAATAAATGTAGACGTAGTGTTACAGAGAAAAAAATGTCGGTAAAGTAGGGATCGGGTAAGTAATACATGCCCTTAATTATTTGCACAATTGAAAATGCAAAAGCGCCATAGCTGTGAACAAAGGTAAAACTAAAGCCGAATTCATCCGAACTCTCCCGAAGTCATGAATTACATACATATATATATATATATACCACCATACATGCATACATATATATATATATATATACATAAATTTCTGAATTCTCACAATTCTCAAGTTCTCATTGTTCTCAACGTTTCTCAATTTCTCATTGTCTCATTGATTCTCATATCTGTAGAATTGATAAAATTGTAAAAATCTATAGGTTTATGTATGTACATAATACATAAAATATATACATAAGCTACGTGAATAAATGAAGCGTTAGACGTTCGTTTGCAACATAATAAATAATTCAAACCAATTCAAATAATACGATATTTCATAATAAATGAAGCTGCGGCTTTTATCTTTAAAAGAAAAGACGGCTTTTCTCAAATTTCAACATTTCCGTTGGTAGTTTTTGCACAATATTTATTAAGTGTTCATCGTGCTCTCAAGACGTAAATCTTTACTCGAATCGACTTTCTTAGTGTTAAAAGAAATTGCAGGCAGTTTTTAATAAATATTTAATGAAGTTAACTTTGCAGTGAACGTGATTTCTAGGTTACAAAACACATTTTTTCATCGTTTTTGATAATAAAGGTTTATTAGAATGAATAATATGAGCTTTACGATTTATAACGAACTCAACATCGATAAATTTTACCGAGTACCTATGGCTTTTTTATACTAAGCAACATGCTAAACAAAATACGACGACTTGACAATTTATAGTGATTAAAACGTAAATAATTGATATAAAAAACTATGCGAAGTTAGCAGTTTAATTTTATAATAAAAGTTTAAGTAGATACAGAGATTCGGATTAAAATTAATCAAAAATTGTAAAATCGGAACGTACAATATCTAATTTTTAAACCTAAAAAACTTTCAACATCTTCATTCACCATTTCCTCTTAATTAATTTTTCATTCATTATTCAAGTAAATATTTTTGATCCTTTTTAAATTTCAGATTCAATATGAATATATTAAAATATTAATTCAGAAACAGAACCACAAACACAATATGAGTTCCGCAACTTCAAAAAGTGAAAATAAAAAGAAAGGAAGAGAGTACAATTTAGAAGGATTACAAACACATCCCTCTTGTGGTATGTAAATTAAAAAATAAGTTAAGAATAATTTCGAAAAATTTATAAATCTGTAAATGTGTAATCTGCAGATAAAAAATTTTAATTTCCTAAACAAAATTATCCAATTATTTTTATTTTTGCAGTCCGATTCTTACTAAGTTCAGATAAGAAATTTGATTCGAATGCATTTAATAACAAATATTACCAAGATCCTCTAGGTAAAAAAGTATTCGTTACCAATCTTTCGAAAAAGGTAATCTTACAAAAATATTTAAAAAATCAACTTTTCTGTCATCGTCTTCTGAACCTATAATAGAAATACGCATCGTTTCTTATAGACTACTCGGGATGATTTAGTGTCATACTGCGAATACCATTTTGGAAAAGTGGAACATTGCGTGTTAAAGAGGAACAAGAGAAACAACTATGCGTTTGTAACTTTTACTTGTATAAAAGGAGCTATGGAGTAAGTAACTTGTGTTAAGGGCGTTGGACCCAAATGTTAAGCTCAAAATTCAATTCTCCATTGTACTCAACGAAAATTATAGATAAATATTTTTTCGCTCTGTAGCGTTAATCTTTATTCAAATATAAGACTACGTACAGAGAGAAAAAATATTTAATTTTGATACTTTTTCCATAAAACGAAGAATTCAAAATCTCACTTTAAAATTCAATATTTTCCTTTTTCTTAAAAAATATTTCAATTAGATATTTTCTCGCTCTGTACGCGTAATTCTAGTTAAAAATTGATTAATTCTATAGAAGGAAAAAATTCCAAATTTAATATTTGTTGAGTAAAATGAAGAAGTCGAATTTTTAGATTAGATCTTGACTCCAACGCCCTTAATGTACATCATAATAATTAACTAAAATGTTATAAGAACGTAAAATATAAACAAAATAGAAAAAGAGTAATTAATAATAAATACAATAAAGATACTTTTGGTTTGGGAAGACTTCTAACGAACATTTTCGATTATCTTTTTCATTTCCAGAGCTATTAGTACACCCTGCATGCGCCAACTGCACAAAAGAAAGTTGATTATGGCTCCAGCAGACTCGCGACATCCATCGGTAGAAAAGAAAGGCAAAAATGAAAAGAGCGAAGAATCTAGCCCTACAAGTTTAGATCCACAAGTTGTCCCATTAATTCAAATATTACCCGACAATTGTCTAGAAAATATTTTTCATTACCTTTCAATTGTTGATCGAATAAGAGTTGAAAGAGGTAATATTAATTCGTTCGAAAGAGTGTGGAATGACAGAAACATTGGCTCTTAATTTTAAATTTCTTTTTTAGTCTGTCAGCGATGGCGCGAAGTGAGTCGGTCCTCATGGCGAAACCTAAAAAGATTAGATGTGGATTCTTCATCGTGGGGTTGCAAAAGCGCCGACCTAAAAACAACAGATCTCTACGAGGTCCTAAAACGCTGTGGACGTTTTATAAGAATGATAACATTCTTCGACGTTAATAAAATGATGCCTCTAAGGACTGTTTTTATAATTGGAAGGCTCTGTCCTCAATTGGAGATCGCCTACTTAGGAATTCTGGAAGTTACGCCTCGTGAGATTACCTTCCTTCTTACGCATTGCCCCAAGCTCAAATTTTTGGAGTTCGACTGTTACCACTTTAAAGACCGAGACTTTATTCGTATCTTTCAAAAGAGCACAAAACTCAAATACGTGAGCATCAAAGATGCAAAGGTTAATGGGACCTGTCTTTTCAGTTTACCAGAAAAAACTGAGACGCTCGTTTTCTACTTACCGACGGAAAAATTACATTACGTTCAATTTCACGAGGTAATTAATAGTTGTTATTAATAAATTAATATATTGTGAAGAATATGAAATTCTGAGTCTGTAATATTGTAAACCGTAAATAATTATGTATTTCATTCTTTTATCAGGCTATCGCAAGGTTAAAAAATCTGCAGAATTTATACTTGAGTATCGTCCCACCCCGTTTTGATTGTTCTCCACATAAGGAGATTCCAGTTTTCGATGATAACAACTATGATGATGATGATGATGATGATTATGATGATAATCATGGTATTCTTCACGATATTAAAAACTACAATTGTGAGAAATATGATCCAAACTGTTCTCTGGAGGATACAGCTTGGCTTAATTTTGTAAAAATGATTGTAGTCAATGCTGAAGGGATAAATGTTAGAAATAATTCTCAAGGTAAGTTTTGAAACTATTTCAAATTTATTTTCGCGATAACTGAATGTTACTTTTCCTTTAAAATTGCAGAAGAGGATTCTGCTTGTGGTCCAAAACCACAATCAAGTGCCAAAAAGGAGGAAGATCCAAGTTTGAAAAATCAGTCGAAGAAAAATGAAGGTTTTAGTATGAAAAAAGAATACATGCGTTGGAAATCCCAAATTATAAGAAATATAAGGAAAGTAAAAGATGATAACGATGTTGAGGAATTGGAGAGTGCAGAAGACCGAAATTATACTAGTTCTGCTTCTGCTGATCTTCCTGAACAAGAAGATAATAAACCAGCCAGCTTAGACACATCAAATTTAAATTCCTCAAATAAAACTTCTGACACTAAAATCTCCAAAGCCAAAACCTGTAGTAATTCTAGTGATGATTTTAGTAGGAATCACGAGTTTGATTCAAACTCAAGCGGTTCTTTTAAGGAAGTTAAAGTACGAAAAATAGATGAGCAAAAAGATAAGGAGTCTGATAGCATTGCAGAAGTTGGTACTATGAAGGAAGAATTAGAGACAAATGAAGAGAAGAAAATGCCTAATCGTGATTTTTTTGATTGTGGATGTTCGGAATGTTTCTTCAAATGTGATACCCCTGCAGGCGAAGCCGATCGGGTAGTCCCTGCCAATATATTCAGTGTTGAGTCCGACATATTTTCCGACATTGTTAAGAGTAGAAGCAATTTTATAAGTGATGCTCTATATAATTCCTATCTCATGGAGTCGATCAATGGAGCTATCATGGGTTGTAACAAAGAGTTAAAAATTCTCCAGTTAAAAAGGTATGCGTTAAGTTTTTTTGAAACTAAAAACAAAAATCTGAAAGAATCAGATATCGTAGCTTAACGAAATTTATAATATTTCTAATACTTAAATTTTATTATACATGTTAATTTAAATATATATATATATATATAATAATAATAATAATAATCAAAAACCTTTTCAACTTTTACTCACCTGAAACAAAAAATAAAAATAAAACAATATAAATAATAAAAATACAATTGTATTTTGCAGATTCAAGATTGCTAATTTATCGTCGTATGATTTAATTACTAGCTTCACAAATTTCACTAGCTTAGAGAGACTGGATATTAGTTTAATGAAAGTAGTAGATGACGATTTGCTGACTGCTGTAGGAGCCAACTGTCCAAAACTCAGTGTACTCATAATCAACGGTTCGTTAGATTAAATTTATTATTCCGAACCCTGTATTATTTATAGACAGCCAAAATATAATTTCTTATCTTTTGAATTTACAGGCTGTGATTTAGTAACGGACATCGGAATTGGAGGAATCGCTCTTTTACCCGAACTGAAATATCTTTCGATGTCAGACCTTCCCCGCATCTCGGGAAAATCGTTAGAAATAATTTCCAGTCTCAAAATTCTGTATTGTGCACGATGTGAGATCCTTGAAGCAGAAAGTCTAAAAGGATTAATTTTTAATTCCGACGAACTTGAACAATTAGATGTCCAGGAGTGCAAATTGATAACTAATTCTCTTATTGATGTTGCCGTGAGAGCAATACAATATCGAACGAATAGCATAAAGTTAAAAGTTTTTGGAAGGGGTACCTCTATCGACTTTCGTGAAATACAAATAGAGTCTGAAAATCTCGAAATTGTGATGGAACGAAGGTTTGAAAAATTAGACTCATTTGTTGATGGAGAACTTGGCACGGAAAAAACGAGAGTATGCGGTGATCATCTACTTCAAGACTTTAGAGGCATCATTTTCGAAAGTTCGACGATTACAGACAGGCAAGAAAGAAACATATACTTAAGTTGATTAGATTTACTTCAATGTCTCCGAGTACCTGGTAGATTTAATATATCTATCTAAAAAATACTGAAAAATTTATGGTAAATACTCATTAAAGCAATAGATTAATTGATGAAATTGCAAAATAGTCTTATGTTTAACAGTGAGCGATTTTTTTGAAAATGTAGGAGCCAAATTTATTATTTTTCGTTTTTTTTACTTTTAGTTTGATTTTTGTTCACTGCTTTTCACAAAAGAAAATTGGTTAACTGCTTTTATTACTTTCAAGAGACGTGTTCTTTATTTTTTAGTGGTTCCCTAGTTTTTCTGAATTTAAAGGCGGCTGATCGTTACTTTGTAAATAATATAAGATTATTTCAAATTCGTTTGTCTTGAAATTCAGTCCTAGGAATGAAAGCATGAGAGCAGTTTTGTATTTTTGTATGAGAATGTATACAAGAAATAAATTTTGTTGAAGAATAATAATTAAACGTTTTCTCTCGTTTTTACAGAATTAACAAAATCCTAAACCTATTTTCTTATTTTTTTGGGGGGATGGGGATTTTATCTTCAGCTATCTTCAATTTCTTCAGTTGCCTTATACTTTAATAAGATACACACGCCATTATTTTTGTAATAATTTATATACTATCTTTTTTTAATTAGGAAAATGTTTTAGGGACTAATCTAGAGGGAACTTTTATCAAATACCTTTTCGTTGGGAAATCAATATAATTATTTTATTAATAAAAGTGATTATATACAGATTAATTAAAATATTTCTAATCTATCTTGAATTCACGTACTTTAAATATAAATCAGAATAAAAACTATTTGAACTTTTTCGTTCGGTCTCGAAAAATTAATTTCTCCATAAAACTCTCGGGATGACAAGCTGCATAGAAACTCCTCAAATCTGTTCGACTCAAAAAACTAAATATTTTATCTATCACAAGGAGAGGTAGCTCCCACTTGAGAGCTTTTTTTAAAGGTTCTTCGCATTTTGCTAATAAAATCACCCTCTCCCTTCCTTTCTTGAACCTAAATTTCAAAATAGTATCGTATATAAAATATCGATTCACTACTCTAGATTGAAAGAATTTCAATATCAATGGATTTCTTACATAACTACTTAGTTTCTCCTCATTTGCTACCAAGATATCAAAGAGTTTAACACGCTCAGCAATATAAGTATTTCTCATTCTTCTGATTTCGATGCGACAAATCTGATCGTTCAGTTGCGTTCCCATCAATGTTTCTAAATTTTGCTGGTCAATATAATTATCAGCCGCTTGCAACCTAATTACTTCCATCATTAAAGAACTTAAAATATCAGAATTCCTATTGTTTTTTTCTGTAGATTGTTTCCGATCAGAATGTTTAAAAGCAGTCTCATTTTCTTCATTCTTAATGTTAATATCGGCACCGTACATTAAGAGAAGATCTACTGCTAAACGATTTTCGTTCTTAACGGCTGTGTGAAGAATAGTCTCATTTTTCTTTGATGACCATGCGTTTACATCAGAGCCATATTTCAACAGGATTTTTATTAGTCTTTCTGATGATGTTTTAACTGGTTTGGATATTAAATAATGAAGTGGAGTTAGATCTTGAGCATTCCTAGCACTTAAACTGACACCACATCTCAGAAGAAGTCTTATCAATGTCTTGTCAGTGTTTACCTGGTCTAGCGCAAAGTGTAATAAAGGAAGGCCATATTTATTTTTGTCCTCAAATGAAACCCCCTTCCTGAAGAGAAATCGAATCATTTTAAAATTTTTGCGTTTAATAAAATGATGCAGAGATGTCATTTCATCCTTGGAGTCGTTGGAGACTGAATCCAGAATCTCTTTCACTAGTTTCACTTTTTCCAGAGCTTTTTCCTGAACTGTAGTTTGCAAGTCATGATTATCATGATCGGTTTTTAACTTCTTATGCTTTTGCTTAATGACTTCCTGTTAAAAAAATAATAATAATTTTTAGAGAAACATGAAAAATATTTCAATATAAATGTTTCCCCAGTATTTTCTTTTGTTTATCAAAAAATCGTTTTGTATTTTTATCAAATTTTACAGATTTTAAGGTCCAATATTTACAGTAATGCAAATTAAACAATTTTGTGCTTTTACTTACTTTCTCTCTTCTTTTTTCCATTTCTTTTATACTTAAATTCAACAATTAAGAACTATAATTGACTATAATAAACAAAGAGAAAGAAACCCAAGATAACATAAACAAAAACACTGGGCAATATAACCTGGAAATAAGTTTCAAATAAGTGTCGCTGGCGACGCTACAGTAGGTTTTGGCGGGAATTTTAAAATTAAAAGGAAGGAACAAATTTTTTGACAACACTGTGAAAAGGAAATTAACAATAATAACCTGTTGCTCGCAATTTTTGAAATTTAGAAAAAATCGAGTTACAACTGAAACACTGCCGACATTAAAAATCCTGGTGAAATTTGCTTGTAGTAGATGAAATATTCATGAGTTTTCAAGGCCAAAAAGATTTGAGAATTATTTATGTTTTCCAGGGGCGTAGCAACGGTATTTTTTGTGGGGGCAAACGCGAATTTCAAATTTTTAAATGTTAACTTGCGATGTATTCAAAATGTGAAATAATTTTAACGATAATATTTAATGCGATGAGAATACAAAAATCACTATCACTTGTTTTTGAGTAGGGGGACAAAATGACTATATTGCTCTCCCGTCCAAATTTACGGGGGAGGCAGCTGCCGCCCCCCCGGTTGCTACGCCACTGATTTAGTCTATTATCTGGAAAGTTTTTACGAGAAAGTGTAGGTAATAATTACACTCGACTCTCCCAATATTAACGAAATTCCTTCTCTCAAATTTCACACCAATATAAAATAATATATTTATATTTATATAATTATATATATTTATATAATATATATATTTATATTTCTTGTAGCATTTTAAATTGCGCGCGAATAGCAACCAATCAGATGCCGAGCGCAACCTATATGGTCAGTGACGTCACATTGCACTGTCTATAAAATAATCCTATAATATCATAATAATCATATACAGCATATTGGGAGGTTGTTAATATCAAAGGACAATAATATCTTTGTTAATTATGGTTGATATTGGGAGAGTCGAGTGTATGATTAATTGCAAGTTTTAAAAAATAATTTTTTAATCATAGGGCGATTATAAAATTTAGGTTTTAAATTATTATAAGCGCCCAGTGGGCAAAAAATGTAAAGAAGTTTATAAAATATAAGGAAACATTTTTTTATAAATATATATTATTTTTGAAAATTGATTAAGTTTTTGAAATTCATATCCTATGTTACTTTTATTCCTATGAAGCTTAAATTAAAAAAAATTTCAATTATGACACATTGCTAGTTATTATTTCTAGTTCTTGTATAAGTAAATAGATAACACTATCATTCTTTCTAACGAATAAGCAATAGAATAATTACTTTTAATGAGTCATAACAATTTATTTTTTACAGATAGAACAATATGAGTTTACTTACTTCCAATATTGGAAGTAAGTAATATTGGAAGATAAAATGCATCCAGAGAAACAGGCTAATATAAATTAATATATTGCTGCTATTATTTGTAAGTAAATTAGAATTTTTTAATTTGAAATCGTTTTTAATCATTGAAAACCCAGTGGGCAAAAAATTTAAGGGCGTTGGGATCACGTTCTAATCTAAAAATTCGATTTCTTCGTTTTACTCGCTAAATATTAAATTTGGAATTTTTTCCCTCTGTATAATTAATCAATTTTTAACTAGAATTATGCGTACAGAGCGAGAAAATATCTAATTCAAATATTTTTTAGATAAAATGAAAATATTGAATTTTGATGTCAGATTTTTAATTCTTCGTTTTAGGCAAAAAGTATCGAAATTAAATATTTTTTCGCTCTATACGCAGTCTTATATTTGCAAAAAGATTAGCGCTACAGAGCGAAAAAATAATTATCTATAATTTTCGTTGAGTAAAATGGAGAATAGGATTTGGAGTTTAACACTTGGGTCCAACTCCCTTAAAGAAGTTTTTAGAACGATCTAAAAAGGTCCTATCTATGCCAGGCCAAAAAACGTCCAATGTTCAAAATACGTCCTAACAACGACTTTGGAATATTGGACGTTTTTTGGCCTGACGTTTTTAGGACGTTCTAAAAGCTTCTTTAAATTGTTTGCCCAATGGGTGTCCAAACATTTCGAACATAAAACAATATTAAAAAATTTGCAAATTAAAACTTGAAAATTAACTTGAACTTGTAATTTTCTAATCATTAAAATTCAAACATTTTCAGATTTCGATTATTTATTTCTAAAAGGCTTGAAGTTTAAAACTCTTGAATTTTGAGTGGTTCAAAGTTTGAATCGTTTAAAAAGTGGAAATTATCTGAATTTGGAAAGGACCAAATTTTAGATCATAATTAAAATTTTGATTTGATAGAAGTGATTCAAATGTAGAACGTCTTCAAGTATTGGAATTAAGCATAAATAGATTCTTATATAGCCTCCAACTCAAAATTAATAAAGAATAAAATTTTCTTGACCTACAGGGGTCAGAGAAAAATGAGAAATGGGTGGGATTCTTCGGTGACAGTGACCCTTGGGATGGTTCCGTTTGCGTCAGTCATCCGCTTTTCATTTCCAGCTATCGATCTGGAAAGTTTCCGCTTCGAAACCGAGAAACGCTTGCGCACCAGGTTGTCTCTGGTATTTACAGAATCAGAAAGAATTGAACAACCCCGAGCAACACTCGCCGCAAGTAATTTTTTGAAGGGTCATTCTCGTTAGTTGAAGCCCTGACTCAATTTTCAGAGTCAAAATCGCGTGTGTTCTGAGTTGATAAAAGGGGATTATTTAAGAGGAAGGGAGGAACCAAATTTAAGATTCGAAGGCCACTAGCGAGCCAATCGAGTCAAAAGAGGGTAACAATCATCTGGGCAGGGGCGAAGGACATCGAGGAAACAGAGGTAATACTTTTTTTGCTAAATAATGTTCAACTTTTGCCTCCCTTTTCAAATTAGATTCTTATAATTGGGGTAAGATTTCATCTAAAAATTCAGGGGGTTTAGTATCCTTAGTGATAGAGGGACAAACTGTGATGAAATTAGAGAAGGTATTGATAATGAATAAAGAACGATCCAACCCTTTGTTTGTATCGATAAGAATCAATTGAATTAAAATTGAGGATATTAAAGGGTGTTGAAGTTGTTCTAATCTCAAAATTCGCTTTTTTCATTTACTCAACAAACATTAAATTGGGAATTTTTTCCCTCTGTAGAATTAATCAATTTTTAACTAGAATTATGCGTACAGAGTCAGAAAATATCTATTTAAAATATTTACTTAACAGGGTAGTTCGACAGTGAAACAAGAAAAAGTACCCAAGAAACACACTCCAATGTATCCCGGTTCTTGTGCCGGAAGCAGAACAATCGAGACATGTCGTTGCCCCGAGAATGGAGTTTTCAAAACTCGAGTAGATCGGTCGATGATCGAGGACCGACCTCGGCCGCGTCTCAGGAGGGTGTCGGTCCGACCACCATGGACGAGAATATGAACCAACAGAACCAGCTGGGCTCTCTCTTTTCCATCCACTCAGCCCCAGTTTTCGACCTAAATACAGGGACATCATCTCCGAAGAGACCAACCTCCCTGGTGGTCCAGGTAACAGCAAATTCGACCCCCATAGTGCCACCTCATCTCAGTCCACCAGAAACGATTGAGGACGAAGACAACGACAATCTTTTGACGATCTCGAGTCTTACAGCCAGACCCTTGATTGCCAAATCTCGAGAGCTGAGATCCTCGAAACAAGATAGCATCATCAGAAAGTGGAAGAAGAAAAAGAAATCAAAAAACGACGATGATAAAATAAAAAATCCCAACTTTGTGCCACTGGATGGTGGATATGGTTGGGTCGTTGTTTTTGGGGCATTTTTTGTACAATTTTGGGTTGCTGGATTGGTTAAATCTTATGGGGTTCTTTATCTTGAAGTCATGGAGAATTTCAAGGACTCGTCTGCCTCCTTTGCTTCCTGGATTCCAGCGATTTTGTCCTGTCTTTGTCTTGCCTTGGGTGAGTCAAGTTATAATTTTAATTCTACAATATAAATTATCAGGGAAATGCGAGTAGTTGCCAGGGAAAATATAAATTTCTAGGTATTCTCTGAGATTCTCTAGATTTCTAATGATTCCAAGAGATTTTCAATAATTTAAAAAAATTTTAAGCGGTTTCTAGGAATTTTGATGTTCCTTAAGAAATTTTAAAGGATTTCACGAGCTTTTATGATTTTCTAAAAATTTTGTGAAATTTTAGGAAATTTTGAAAAGATTTTAAAAATTAAAAAAGTTTTTTACGCATTTTAAAGGACTTGAAAGTTTATCGTGGAATTATAAAGGAGTTTAAGAAACTTGTAAGAATTTTAAGAGATTTTAAGGAATTATAAATATTCTCGTGGAATTTAAAAGGATTTTAAAAAGCTTGTAAGAATTTTAAGAAATTCTAATTATTTTAAAGTGATTTTAAAGTTTTTCGTGGAATTTTAAAGGATTTTAAGAAGCTTTAAAAATCGTAAGTAATTTTGACATTTGAAAAATAATTTTAAGGAATTCGAATAATCCTCGTAGAATTAAAAAAAATTTTAAGTCATTTTTGATTTTTAAAAGATTTTGTGAGATTTTTTATGTCAAGAATTTTTTTTAGAGATTTTAATGCACTTTAGAGAATTTTAAAGAATTTCATGAGATTTTTATTATTTGTAAACGCTTTTGTAAAATAATTGTAAAGGATTTCATGGAATTTTAAATATTGTAGTGGAATTTTAAGATATTTGAAGATATTTTAGGAATTTCAAAAGATTTCCGCGAATTTTAAGGAATTTCAATAGGTTTACAATGATTTAAATAAATTTTTGTGCATTTTAAGAGATTTTGAGTAATTTTAAAAAGATTAGTGAAAATTGAAGAGATCTCATGAAATATTAACAAATTTGAAGGGATTTCGTGGAATTTTAAGACTTTTCTAGTAATTTCAAAAAATTCAATGAATTGATGTGATTCAATGAAGTGATTTTAAATTTCAAAAGATATAAAGTGATATTATACGAAATTAAAAAAAAATTTCAATAGTATTATTATTGAAAATTTATACGCATTTTTAATACTTTTCTGTCAGGGAAATTGAAAAATTGAATCTTGTGGCCACCCTGATTTTAAAGTCTAACTTAACTTCATCATTAGTAAGATTGCATGATGTTAAACTTTAAATAGAAACATTTTCAGAATATTAATTGCTTCAAAACAGCAAGTTCTAGTTCCAGAACTTGACCTAGAATTGAAATCGAATGTTCTTAGAGAGTTATTAGCCAATTCCTGACTGCCAGCCATAAATTCTAATCATGCTTCTAAAATCTTGAATCTAAACAGTACTCGCGAATAATAAAATACGAAAATAGTCAAATAAATTAACAGTTGCGAGTATACTAAACTACTAATAATTTCACTCAAGGGCCTTGGAATATTTGGAAAAATCATCAAAAGAAAGTCGAATAAATATTTCATTTCTATACCTATATTCTATACTGTAATAACAGCTCAATAGGGATTACTCTGAAAGGTCTAAAATCGAAACGATTTTCTTCAAGGGCTTTAAATGTTTCATCAGGAAACTGAAAGGAAATTGAGTGTAAGACCAGATTTTCCTCCTTTACGTAACAATTCGAGCTTATAGTCGTAAATGGATATATTACGTAATTCCAGTGAATTTTAAGTTCAAAAGCTTTTAGTATAATATGTTTAGCTATATTTTATTCGTGCGTCATCGATCGTCTTGAATCAGAGCCTGAATCGGAGGAAAATTCCCTTAAATTCTAAATATTTTATTTATACATATTTAATTTTATACTCGAATGTTATTTGGACTTTAAATTAAAGCTTTTTTAATTTATATTGCAGCACCAGTGACGAGCATGTTGTGCCAAAAATACAGCTGCCGAGCGGTGGTTTTTATCGGAGGCCTTTTTTGCGCTCTCGGACTTACCATTAGCTACTTTGCTACTCGTTTGATTCATCTGTTTTTCACCTTTGGAGTCCTTACAGGTGAGAAAAAAACTAGAATTTAGTAACTTTGGGAACGAGAAGAAAATAACAAACATAAAGGTGTTAAAGCCAAGTTCTAATCTAAAAATTCGATTTCTTCATTTTACTCAACAAATATTAAATTTGGAATTTTTTCCTTCTGTAGAATTAATCAATTTTTAACTAGAATTATATATACAGAGCGAGAAAATATCTAATTCAAATATTTTTGGAATAAAATGAAAATATTGAATTTTGAAATTAGATTTTGAATTCCTCATTTTATTCAAAAAGTATCGAAATTAAATATTTTTTCGCTCTGTAAAATGGAGAATGGAATTTTGAACTTAACACTTGGGTCCAACGTCCATAAAATAAAATAAATATCATCTTGGAAAAAATTCAATCTTAAATCAAAATGAAATCTCAATTTGCAGGAATTGGAGGAGGTTTGTCAACAACTCCAGGCATCATTTTAGTTTCCCAGTACTTTGACAAGCATCGAGCCCTGGCAAACGGAATTTGTGTCTCAGGAACAGCAGCAGGGAGTTTCGTTTTGCCCCTGATGATAAAAACCCTAGTAACGAATTTTGGATTTCATGGAACGATTCTTCTCCTCGGAGGATGTATGCTCCACGTCTGTGTGAGTGCGACTCTCTACAGACCTCTAGAAAACAATTACGTGGAACAACCGTCCACAGAGAAGACAATAAAGCCAGAAGAAGTGATGGAACCTTTGCCAACTAAACAGCAGAAACTAGATCTTCTTTTTGCTAACGATCAGACAACCAAGAACAATCTGCTGAACGAGCTTTTTCATCAAAATAATACTGTGACCTTGGAGCTAACAGATAGTGAAGAGGAAAAAGATATTATGGGAGAAGGACTCAGATTGAAGCCACTTCCCAAGATACGAAGTTCCAGTATTCTGCATAGTGTTGAGGATCTTTCGACTGATTCTACTTGTGTTTATAAAGCCAGATCTTCACTTAGGTATTTATTCGTTATTTATTGAAAATTATTATGTTCGTGAGTTTGTTCTAATTGTGTATGGTTTTTAGGTCTTTGAGATCATCTGTCACAGCTGTTTGTCCACAAGCCTTGCCAGTTGAACATATAGAGGAAAAAGCAGCTAAGAAATCACTGGCACAAAAAGTCGCACAGTATCTTGACTTGTCTCTTCTAAAAGATCCTCAGTTCATCATGATGTGTCTCTCTGTGATGTTGATGTCCACCGGAAGCCCCTACATGTTGTACTATCTTCCAGCTTATGTTCATGCTTCTGGATACACAAAATCTGAAGCTGGATATCTTGTTGCTATTTCAGCAACTCTAGATCTTTGTGGAAGATTGGGACTTGGTTGGTTATCTGATCTGCAGCTCTTTGATAGGCGAAAAGGGTACATTGGAAGGTTAGCCATTTTCCTAAATTTGAAATATTAAATTATAGCTTCGGGCAAAGATAAACTAATTATTTTTTATCGGATACCATTTCAATTTTCTACAAATAGCGTTTGCCTTATTTTTCAGTATTGTTGGCGCTGGAGTGGCAGTTTTAGCAATTCCAATGGCTCATTCTTTCTACGTTTTGGCCTGTTCTGTTGGGATGTATGGCCTCTGTTTGGGTTGTTGGTTCCTTTTGGTCCCTGTTCTTCTTGCTGATCAATATGGAACAGATAAAATATCTTCTAGTTATGGTCTGGTCAGAATGTTCCAAAGTGTTGGGGCCATTTCTATCCCACCACTTGCAGGTATTTATTACAAGCTTCTATTTTAATAATTAATTACCTTCATATCTATCCTCTATTTATCTCTACAATCCAATATTTCTCATTCTTCTTTATTGAATACCTAATTCTCTCAAATTTAGTCATCAAATCTTTAAGCTCCTAAACTTTGTTCAATGCTGTATTCTCTCTATTGAAATTCGCTAAAATCAATCGTTCAAGTGAAATTGAAAGCAACAGGAAAAATACGAAAGCCACTCCTGTAGTTCTATAGTCCTATTTGTTTCTTTTTCATTTTCACTTGAATGAATGCTTATGGAAGCTTCTGTGGCAACAATGAAAACAAGCAATTAATTGAAAGAGACTCTAACTCTGAAAGCATCTCTAGAAACGTAGAAATTTATTGGCTAACTGATACACGTGGCAAACGTTGGGAAGGGCTGCGGATGACAATTCCTATTTTGAGAACAAGGTCAAAAGTTTTCCTCATGTTGAGTCAAATTTCCCAGACTTAAATATTTTTATTTTATATTTTTCTCCTGATATTCAATATTGCATTCTGGTTTTTATTTTATAATTCTTTTTCGCAATTTAATATATACTCCTTTTCCAAAGTGCGTCTCTAGCGAATCTGACATTGGTCTATTGGTTTATCGATTAAATGTACGTCCATGAAAGTCTGAAAGTTTTCTCTTGTTCGTCTGAAAATATATTAGAGTTGATAATTCTGAAAGTCTTCTATTTAAGTTTGAAGGCTACTATGCAGATTTATATAAAAAATCAAATTAAACATTTTCACCTTGGATGTTATATCATAATTTTTATTTCAATTTCGATATTAAGGGCGTTGGACCCAAGTGTTAAACTCCAAATTCTATTCTCCATTTTACTCAACGAAAATTATAGGTAAATATTTTTTCGCTCTGTAGTGCAAATCCTTTTTCAAATATAAGACTGTGTACAGAGCGAAAAAATATTTAGTTTCGATACTTTTTACATAAAACGAAGAATTCGAAATCTAACTTCAAAATTGAATATTCTCATTTACTTAAAAAATATTTGAATTAGATATTTTCTCGCTCTATACGCATAATTCTAGTTAAAAATTGATTAGTTTTCAATTTAAAAAAAAATTCCAAATTTAATACTTGTTGAGTAAAATGAGGAAATCGAGTTTTTAGATTGGAACTTGGATCCAACCCCCTTAAGAAATACATTTTTAATAAAATTTAGCAAATTCACTTTTGAATTATCGTATTTCATAAAGATTCAGGTTTATGATTCTGTAATATATATGTTATCATCATACGTAATTCAGCTGATGAAACGAATTGATCTGACTTACTTATAAGAAACAACAGATATCGGAAAATAAGTTGTTTATGTCGAATGACGTGAGAGTAAATATTCTTTATATTGCACGACCTAATTGACTAATTTCCTTTCTAGGTGAATAAATAACGATGGCACATTTTTTATCTTTCTTGATCTTGATAAGATTCGCAAATATCAGACTTTATATGTTATTCAATTTTATCAGCAAGAGAATTTTTAAAGAATTTCAAATATTTTATTATAACTAAATAAAAATTATATAAATTGAATTAAAGTTTAAAAATGCTTTCAGGCTACTTGCGAGACGTGACCGGAAGTTACAATGTTTGTTTCCTGTGTATGGGGACCTGCATGGTGTTGGGTGGATTGCCACTTTTATTGGTCTCTACTAGCTACACTAGTAAACCTGAATCAGAGCTGCCAGTGGACGTCGAAAACAAAAAGGATATAGCTTCTCCGACCAAGGATTAAAAAACTGCCCTCGACATCGATAAGAGAAGGTCAAATATAAAGTGAAAATAGCCAATTGCAGTTCAATCAACGTCATACACTATACAATCGATCGCAGTTTCATAGTTTCATTAATCGGTACGTGACAAGCATCAACGACTAATTTGTCTCAACTAATCAGAAAGTCTTACAAGCTCCGAAACCATTTACATACAAACTTCTCTAATGAAAGAAGATCGACGATTGATGCAATTTGTTCTATGTATTTTATGTTTTGAAATTTGGAAGTCAAATAACGTAGTTTTCAAAGGATACTACCAATTCTAAGATAGGGTTTAAAAAATTGAAGACTTCCAAAATTTCAATTTAAATAATTTAAATTAATACTTTTATAACTTCAATTTACAAAATCAGCACTGCTGATAAACGTTTTCAATATATTTAAGAAATTTACGAGATTTCTGAGTGCGAAGGAGAATAAGCGAAAAGTTTTCTTGGAGTTAATGAGAGAGACAATTTTGCAGTCTTTTTTTTTAAGGAAATGGACTCCAGGATTAATTTTGAATTTAAATAATAATAATTGACTTTGAATTTTGATAATTGAGTATATGATGGGAAGAAAAGAGCCAATCTCTTTTCAACATGATTTTTCCCCATTACATATTAATATTTTTATTGTATTTTTACAAAAATCACAATTTTATGGTGCAAGGGGAAAAATTTATAATTTTTAATTTTAATTGTTATATTTTTTCATTTTCAAATATTTTTTTATATGTTTTTTTAAACCTTTTTTTTATGTTGATAATGGGGGACAGCTTTAATTAAAATATATACACTTTAATTTATATATTTTTTTAAGTTTTTTTTTTCTAGATTAATTTATCTTCCTTTATGGTTTTATATTTTTAAGCCGTGCATTGTTATGTACATTTTTATTGGTGTTTCAATGTTTGTAAGAATGAAGGATTTCTGGAATTCGTGGAATCGTTTCTCTTGCAACAATTATTAATCTTGACGATTTTTGATCAGAGAAAAGGAGAATTGTAATTTACATTTGATTTAGATTTAAATACCTATGTGAAAAAAAAGTTGAATGTAAATATTTTTAAATTTCATTTGATTTTAATGTGAAATCTTAATAATTTGTAAACCTACTTAGTATTAATTTAAAAACAATATGAAGTGAGAAACTTAGAAATTACAATATTTAGTTTAGTTCATAGTTAAAAAATTAAATATTAATTTATTGATTCTTCAGAATACCGTTTTTTTAAAAATAATTACATTTAAAAATATGGAAATTGTTGAACATTATAAAAAAAATAAAAATATTTTTGAGCACAGAATTATGGATTAGCGAGCACAGTTAAGAATCAAAAATACTTTTTGATTTGACAAGTTACAAAAGGCTGTGTGGAAAAGAACAAAAAATGGATTGAGGAGACGAATGTAAATAATCTTTGAAAAGAATGTGTGAGAGTGAAAGTAAAAATTAAGGAAAGAAGCAATAATGAGGCGAAGTAAATTTTATTTAAAAAGATTGTTTAAAAATCGTTTAATATGCTTTTAAGTAAAAAATACTACAATTTTTGTTTATAAATAATTTAGTTAATATAGAAAAAAATATTTTCTTAAATAATTCCAAAAAAAAAACTGCATTTCCTAACTATTGAAATTATTTTTTACCCTTCTGGAATGAAACTTAATTCACCTCACTATAAAACTTGGAGTTCATCATCGAGCTGTTTCTGGCTGTGCTTAAACGAATTTTGTAATGTTTATTTGATTTCAGGGTCGTACCAATATAAGTGGCATCGAGTTTTTAGTTTTTTTTTTGTTTATTGTTGTTTATCTTTAAAATATCAAGAACTCGAGTGTAAAAAATAAATGTTCACTTCGCCTTCGTGCGGCCCTGTACAGAATGTTTTTGAAAAGATGTCTCGTTTTTTACAAAGCACCGTAAAATTGATTATGTTAATAATTTTCATCTGCACCAAAGAAAAAATTAAAGAGTTAATTTGGAAGATAAAATTATACAAATTCGAAGGCAATAAATGTATCAATTCAATAAAAAATGACAACAATTATTTTCACCATGAAAAGTTATTAATAAAAGTTATAAATAAACTAAGATAAATTTTTTCACTTAAATAAAAGCCTTCGCATCTGGTTTTTCATATGAATTGGAAAAATTCGGGACTCTTCAATTTTGAACTAAGATTCCCGTATTTTTTGTCAGCGAATTGTAAATACACAAAAAATATATTGTTAATTGGAGTGGAGTTTGCGAGAATTCGTCAGACTGAAATACAATGGCGATGGAATGTGAAAGGAACGTTTGTGAGGCAATGAGAAAATTGCAAATATGTACTTATTATTGAGAGTAGTTTTTTAATTTCGGGATTTATTTCTAGGAAAAATATTTCGTCTCGACGAAAGAATATAATAGAAATAATTTCTCCAATATTATAATATTTTATCCAGACTACTATAATATCCGTGGGAATTAATATTTGAAATTATTTTCAAAATACTTCATTTTTTCACCTTCCATCGAGAAAATATCTTTCTTAGGAATTTTTTAAGTAAGTCTGATCGAAGCTCGCGTATTCAAAAAAATCAGATTGGATCGGTTCATCGAAGAAGATGCCAGGCGAGTTTTTCTTAAAGAAGCACCGAATCCGACTGATACCGATAGTTAATTAATGAATGAATTAATTAATTAAATAAGAGAAAGTATGTTTTAAGATCGACGTATGTTATAAAATCAATAACAGAGTGTTTGTGATCCCAAGGTATGGTCGACATTCAGTCGAAACATTGTCTATACAAATAAAAAATTAACAAATAAAAATAATGAAAATAAATTAAACAAGAATATTTTACTTTCTACAAAAACCTTGACAATCTCATCACTCATCAGTTTGAAAGGTTTGAAATAACAAGCAATAACAAGTTCAATTTCACAGATAACATTTCTATTTTTTTTATCAAAACATCTGAGAAAATGAATAATTATTGACAACTTCAGCGGAGATAATTTTTTGAATTTCCACCTGTATTTTAGCTGATTTTAGTTAATTTTTTTTTACACGAGGTACAAGATAGTTTATCACGAAATACGATCACCAACGTCAATATTAGAATTCTTTACATATCAGAAAAATGACTAGAGATAATTAACGTGTGATTAATTGAGTAAGTTTGTTTTTCGATTTCGAAAGATATAACCAAGAAAATAATTATATTTTATTTATTATTAGAAAAGTCGTAAAAATGTTCAGAATAAAGAAACAATTTTTTAAACATTGCTAAAAAGTCATGAAAAATTTTTTAAATAAAAGAAAATTGTTTTTTAGTGACAGACTTTGGCGATAAAGAAAAAGATTGGAAGAAGATTGGAGAGAAGAAAGTTTCCAAAAATGAAGGACTGAGAGCAGAAAAAATTATTCAATCAATTGGAAATAATGAGAATACAAAAAAAGTTTTGAAAAATCAAAAAGGTTGGAATCATACATGGAATTTTACATGGGCAACACCAAATAAACTAAATCTTGAAGATGGTTTGTCAGTTCGAGATGTTGTTCCTGGACCATTTATTTCCCCAAAATTGGCAAGTGTCTTTTTATTTTTATATTTTATTTATTTTTTATTTTTATATTCAATGGAATACAAATATTTTTAAAAAATGTTTCCACGGTTTCCAAAGCACAAAATTTTTAGTTATTGACTGACAGAAATTTACTCAGTTTACCGGAATTTTCAGAGCTTTCTTAAAGTTTAAAGGAATTTTAAAAATACTTTAAAGGATTGCAAAAGATTTTAAGTAATTTTGAGGACTTTTTCAGAATTTCAAGGATTTTTTTTCAAATTGGGAATTCCAGAAATATTGAAGGATTTTATGTGATTTTGTGTAATTTTCAGGAATTTTAGAAACTTCAAGAAATTTGAAGGGAATTTAAGAGCTTTCAAGAGATTTTATGAGATTTCAAGAGATTTTACGAGATTTCAAGAGATTTTAATGAACTCCATGGAATTTTAAAATATTTCAAAAGATTTTTTAAAAAATTTAAAGAAGATTTACAAAATTTCAACTAATTTAAAAATATTTCATGTGATTTCATTTTATTTCATCTGTATTAGAATCAATTCCTTGAAATTCCTTTAAAGTCAATTAAAACCTGAAAACTCTTGAATATCCTTAAATCATTTTAGACGCGTTAGATAATTCTTTGAAATTCTATAGAATTAAATGAAAATTGATTAATTCTACAGAAGGAAAAAAATTCCAAATTTAATATTTGTTGAGTAAAATGAAGTAATCGAATTTTTAAATTAGAACTTGGCTCCAACGTTCTTAATCTAATAAATATAATAATATAAAAAATAAAAAATAAAAAAAACTTCGTCAGACTAGATGTCTGAAACTTCAATCTAATTATCTTTTTCGGAAAATGATTTTAAATTATTAAAAAATTTAATTATAATTTATTAATTTTAAAGGTGAAGGTGACTCCTTTTGTATTAAATTCGACCAGTCAATTAAAAAACGAAGATCGAATTCGTCGAGGAATTCCAGATGCCTGGGCAGAATATTTGGCTTTAAACGGACTCAGCAGTGATATCGATAAGAAAAATATTGAAAAGGAATTAACTCTGGGTTACAGTAATCTTCAAGTTACAGATTTTGTCTGGAACGAACTTGGACTGCCTCTGACTCAGGGAATTCCTGATCCTTGGAAACCAGTTTTGTCAGAAAATTATTCACGTTATGGTGACGAAAGAGTGGATATTTGTTTGGTAAAATAATATTAAATATGTAGTCTAAAACAATTATATAAATGTATAAAAATTACATAAATATTTTGTTTTGTATACAAAATTATAAAAAAAAATCATTGTGTCGAGATTCGAACCCTGAAGGGTCTCTAGAATTTAGCTAATTTTAAGATTTGCAGTTGATATAAAAATTTCATGTTTAAATATCTCAAAAACTATTTTGTCCTTTCAAAAATGAAAAACCACGTGAATAAATAAAATTAAAATAAATAAAAATAAAATAAATTACTTAATAAAATTAAATAACAATTTTAATTACGTAATAAAAAATAGTAAGTATGGCTAATTCAACAATTTTTTGTAGTGCAATCCGGCGATATCCAAAATTCCCAAATGTCATATCCGTTGTGAAAGAAAAGCAAAGAAGGTGAAATGTAAATCATTCAAACGAGAATTTCTAAAACCTGAAAATGAGCTTTACAAAATTCCTGAGCAAATTTCGAAAGAAAAGAAGAATAAATACCAGGGAAAAGTAAATGGAAGGCTCCATCCGAATTTTTTACGAAGAAGTGAATTTAATAATAATCGAGAATCTGAAAGTTTACAAGAGTTAAATAATGTAATTCAGTGCGATATAAGTGGAAAAATAACTTTTCAGGGAAAAAGTTTTGAAGGAGTTGGATCTTTGAAATTTAAATGTGGTCAGAATGGAAATTTCATTTCTCAAGGAATCCAGGTCTTAAAATTAGGATATGATTTTGTACTAAATTTTAAAGTTTCTCACAGATAATTTTTAACGAAAAAAATTATTTAGCAAACAGAAAGCCGTCAATATTTGCCTAATTTTGCCCAGAATATTTACAACAAATTAAGTCAAAACTCGAAGATACGTGACATGGTATCGAACTTAGCGCCCAAAAAACAATTCTCAAAATTTAAAAATATTTTTAATGGAAAAAAGGATGATGAAAGTGAAGATTTTGGAGAGGAAATTAAGTTAATTTGTTGCAAGTGTTCCTGTCCTTATTTTAGAGTCCTGCCAAATGAATTATTGAATGACGATTTAATGAAAGAAAAAATAACTAAAAATTGTAGGTTTTCAATTTAATTATGCAATATAGAAAAATTAATTTAAATCTCTTAGTTATTAATTATTTTCTTTTTAGTACCTGCATCTTACAAAGGATCAAAAAATCAGATCGAGATAGAAACTAGAAAAAAAACTCACAAAACAAGATGTGACTGTAAAAAAAACAAAAAAAGAAAGGATTATTTAGAGAAAAAAATAGAAAAAGATAACTCGTTCAAAAAGGATAATGAAGATGATAAAAAAGGACGTGACTATGAAATTCAACATACTGAAGACAGCATTGATAGTGGAGATAATGCTGATGTTTCCGTTTCCGACTATTCAAAGTAATAACTTTAAATTAAAATAAATATCCCATCTTAAAAAAGTTTTTTTACCCTCGTCTCTTAAAATTTCATGAAAATCTTCGAAATTCCTTAAAATTTGTTAAAAAATCTTAAAATTTCTAGAAGCGTCTTGAAAATCCTTAAAAATTCACAAAAACCTTAAAAATTATTAATGTTAAAATTCGTGAAAATTTCTAACAATTCCTAACAACCTCTTAAAGTTTCTTAACATTTAAAATCTTTTAAAATCATCATAAATTTCATCGAATTCCATGAAATCCTTATAAATTTTAAAATATTTTAAAAATTTCAAAAATCTCTTGAATAATCTTAAAATTTTACAAAAACCTTCGAAATCCTTGTAAATTCTACAACATCTTTAAAAAAATCATAAAAATACTCTGAAATCCTTTAAAATTAACTTTTCGACATTTCGAAATTCTATGACAAAATGAAAAATCTCTGAATCCTTAAAATCTCTTAAAATTTCCAGAAACTTCTTGAAATTCTTGAAATTCTTCTTGAATATCTTTTAAAAATCAGAAAATGTTTTGTTAATTTCTTAAAATATCATGAAATCCTTAAAAATCCATAAAATCTTTTAAAAATTAGAAAAATCTCTTGAAATCCCTAAAAACTTGATGACAACTTTCAAAATCCTTTTAAATTCTCCGAAATCTTTTGAGTCATAAAAATATTTTGAAATCTACCAATAAAATTATTGGACAAATTTTAAGATCCTTAAAATTACATACAATAATTTTAAACTTATAAAAATCTCTTGAAATCTATTAAAGTTTGTGGAAATCTGTTAAGATTTGAATTCTGTTAAGATTGAAATCCCCCATAAACTCTTACAAAACTTTTGAAATTCCTTAAAATTTCACGAAAACCTTAGAAATTGTTGAAATTCTTTAAAAGCTTTTTAAATTATTAGAAACCTCTTCGACAATATCTTTTAAAAATCTCGCATATATTATAGTTTCAAATCGGATTGGCTTTGGAATTTTTATTTGGCTTTCAACTTGTAAAAAGTGGAAATCAAATTTACTAAAACTTATTTTATCTCAAGACCTGACGAAAAGAGTCTCAGAGAAAGTGTAACTCAATCACTGACGTCTTTGAATGAAATTGCAAATCCGAATGGAAAATCTAAAGAAAAATTGCACGAGGAATTTAAAACAGAAGAAAAAGGAACTTCTAAAGAACAAAACGTATGTATCCCTTGTGGTAAAAGGCTGACGAGGAAAACTTCAAAAGATAATAATGTCACAAAAGATTTAACTTCTGATCTCACTGATGATTTGCCAAGTCGGAAAGACGGTCGAAAATATCCTAGACGGAGAAAATTGGAATCTGAACGCGTACAAAGTCCAGTTCGTTTATGGATTTTTTAAAAATGTTTACAAGAATAATTTTAAATTACTTTTTACTTATAAACTTGAACAATAGTGTTAATTTTTTTTTTTGGAATAGAATACTCAACCAAGACAAAGAGCAGTTTCTTATTCATCTGACGTCGAAAGAATGGCTAAAGATAAGGAAAAAATGGAAAAAAAGGCTCCGTATCTTGAAAAAAGTCGACCATCTCGAATTTCAAGTGGGGCAATGATCCCTCGCTTGGAAGAAAAGAAAACTTCTGATAAGGTAGGATAAATTACAAAATTAAATGCCTGAAAAGTAATAATTTATTTTAAAATTTTTCAGGAAGGAATATCAGAGAAAAATTCTCAAAATGATAATAATGGTATCGAAATTCTAAGTAAAAATTCAGATGAAGAACTATCCATTGAGGACACAAAATTAAGCGATTCTTCTCAGGTGGAATCCAGAAATCGAGGGGGTGGAATGGAAATTCGATTTCCCCGAAAAGATACAGAATTTGACAATCGCGAAACTAGAAAAAAAGCTTGGTGCGATGAAGAAAATAGGGTAGATTGTTTTAGGAAAATAAGCGAAGAGGATGTGTCTGATATTGAATTAGAAAGTGTAATTTCAAGTAAAATTTGGTCCTCTCTTCTTGAAGAATCACTCGATCTTATTAGCGAACCAATTGGTCGAAAAAAAGCAGAGGACAATAAAAAAACGCCTGAAGAGGAAATTTCTATGAAAGAAAATAAATGTTACGTTAACTACTGTTCTGATCAGCTTAAAAAATGTAGGGAATCGTAGAAAATATATAATAATAATTACATATATTTATATATATATTAATAACTAATTTTTAAACACTAGAAATAAATGATAATACAAATATAATTTGTTGAATTAAAGTAGAAAGTACAAAATAAATGTTAAAGAATATTGTTATTTAGGAAGAAAAAAGTCTTACTTTTTTTAAACGTATCTAACAAAAGTAAGACGTAATTAGAAAAATATCATTGGCATAGACTTTTATCAGATAAGTAGCTATATAATCTGCAAACAAATTTTTATCAGTGCGAGTAAATACGTAAAACGTCTGCAAGAAGCTTGACCTACAAATAATCAATTTTTTAAATAATTTTTATAATTATTCGAATCGACATTTTATTTTTATAAAAAAGATTCATATTTTTATTAATTCCCAGCTAATTTATGTTTTTTTAATCTGCATAAAGGATTTTTCAAAATGAAAATAGAAAAATATTTCAATATTTTTAATTAAAACATAAAATATTTCAATATTTTAACTAGATTGTTTGTCTAAAGTTCACAGTCATCAACATTAAGCGATTCGATATTGCTTCTTCCGGTACGTCTGGAGGAGTCAACAATGACCTCAGGAATGACTTATTTTATAAATAATAATCTTAAAGAGAGTTTTATTAATTAATTGACCACCAGCTTCTTTTTTCCCTCATTAATTTTTTCTTCCTGATTAATTTGTTATGAAATTCGACGAATCCATCCTTTTATATATTTTATTTCTTAAGACTTATAAGTACATATCTCTATAACGTTTTTTTCTGAGCGACCAATAAATTAACTGTGATAAGAACAATTGCTGATCTCAAATGGACACAAACCAATTTAATGTCATTACTGTCCAGTGGAACCAACAACGATCCTTCCTTTGCTATATTGCCTTTAATCCGACAATGTTGCTGAAATTTAATGAAGAGCAAATTACATAATAGATCTTGTCTCGTGAGATGGTGATTCATCATCGAGTCTATAATAATAATGATACGAAATTTCGGTGTGTCTAGCAAATAAAAAGTCACCCTTATCTGAACCCACGCAGACTGTTATCGTTTTTTTAACATCCGATGTTGATATCATTAACTGTGGATATAATAGACAATAAATTAAAAAATCTCATTCAGTTAAGGGCGTTGGACCCAAGTGTTAAGCTCAAAATTCCATTCCTCATTTTACTCAACGAAAATTGTAGATAAATATTTGTTTTGCTCTGTAGTGCTAATCTTTTTTCAAATATAAGACTGCATACAGAGCGAAAAAATATTTAATTTCGGTAGTTTTTGCATAAAACGAAGAATTCAAAATATAACTTCAAAATTCAATATTTTCATTTTGCTAAAAAAATATTTGAATTAGATATTTTCTCTATACGCATAATTCTAGTTAAAAATTTATTAATTCTACATAGGGAAAAAATTCCAAATTTAATATTTGTTGAGTAAAATGAAGAAATCGAATTTTCAGACTAGAACTTGGTTTTCACGAATTTAAAAAGATTTCAAGAGATTTTTATGAGTTTTAAAATATTTTATGAGGTTTAAAGGATTTTAAATATATTAGGTAATTTTATTGAGAGATTTTAAAAGAATTTCTATACATATCTAATTTTAAAGGATTTCGAAGGTTTTCATAAAATTTTAAGGGATTTTATGAGATTGTTCTAATTATTAAAAGATTTTCTAGAATTTTTCCGGATTTCAGAGAATTTGAAAACATTTCTAAAGATTTTAAGAGATTTTACAAGTTAAGAAATTCCAAGAGTTTTTTTTTTGGAATTTTTAGAGAATTCAAAGAGTTTTAGATAATTTTAAGGAAGTCAAGAGATTTTAATAATTTTAAAAATATTTTATGGAATTTTAAAGAATTTTGTGAAATTTTAGAAGATTTCTAATAATTTTAAAGGATTAATGAGTTTTAGAAGGTTTTATAGAATTTTAAGAATTTCATGGAATTTCATGAGATTTCTAATAATTTTAATAGATTTTAAATCACATCTAGGGACTTTAAATTTTATCGGATATAATTTACAGAATTTTAAAAGATTTCAAGAGAGTTTTATGAGTTTTAGAATATTTTATGGTGTTTAAAGGCGTTGGACCCAAATGTCAAACTCAAAATTCCATTCTTTATTTTACTCAACGAAAATTATAGATAAATATTTTTTCGATTTGTAGCGCTAATCTTTTTTTAAAAATAAAACTGCTCACAGAGCGAAAAAATATTTTCTTTCGATACTTTTTGTATAAAACGAAGAATTCAAAATCTAACGTCAAAATACAATATTATCGCTTTACTTAAAAAATATTTGAATTAAATATTTTTTCGCTCTTTACGCATAATTCTATTTAAAAATTAATTAATTCTACAAAGGGAAAAGCTTCCAAATTGAATAATATTTGTTTTGTAAAATTAATTGAATTTGTAGATTAGAACTTGGCTCCAACATCCTTAAGATAGGAAAATTTACACCCAGAAAAAAGTTTCTTTGAAAATCAAATAAACATTTCTTTGGCCGTATATCAAAGAAATGTTTATTTGATTCAAAGAAACTTTTTCCTGGGTCCTGGGTGTAATCTCCTCACACTTCACTTTACTTTTCGCTCTATATGTAGATGAATTTTTTTTGAAACCGACGAATTCTTATAATATCTTGAAAATCTATACCCATGATTATAATTATTTCAAAAATGAGCGAAAAAATATCAATTGTTATTTTATAATTTGACATACTGTATATTTTATATTAATATTTGTTAACTTTGAGCTTACAAGGCTTACAAGTTAAATCCAATATAATCCCAACAAATATTTCTCACATATATGTGAAGATAGTAAATAAAAACACTTTAGCTTTCCACAAAATCCTCTGCAACACTGGAAAAAAATTGGTTTTCTCAAGACCATCAAGATCAAGATGGAAAGTTTTAAAAGCAACTCACAACACCAACTACATATAATATAAACGTAAACATGAATGTAAAACGCATGTTGATCGTTGGTGGGGGGGAGGGGCGTTTCATCGACACTGCACAGCTGATCGGTCATCAGTCTGTGCGCGACGCTCGCGAGCAGTGCGTCTTTTATATTTTGTTCTCAATTTCCAAATTTTCAAATCTTTTTGAATTAACCACGTCACTTGGCTCGGAAAATTCTTGAAAATTGTCATCCTCCAGTGTGTGGAAACCTTGGATAAAGAACAACAAACAACCCTTAGCTTTCAATTGAAGAGCGTCGCACTACGTCGCATTCTCGAAGGGAAAAGAAAGAGAAAGAGTAATTTGCTGGTGCTCACAAGAACAGCAGCTGATCGATGTTCGCCCAACGAAAATAACAATCTCAGTGAAATTTGTCTACATTAGAAAGTCCAGAAGTTTCCCTCGATGTTAATCGATTGTGAGCGAATATTTCTAAAGTACACGGTGAGTTCTGAGCTTTGAAAAAAGAAACAAAGAGGCCGGAAGTGGGGAGAAGGGTTGTCACTTCCGTTGTTACAAAGTGATACGAAAGAAAAAAAGAATTTCGGGCACACTGCCAAAAACGAGGCCAAAAACTTGAGGTCATTTCACTAGGCGGACGAGATTAAACTTAACAACCTTCTAACACTTGATTTGCTGTTTTGAGATTACCGAATCAAGCGCGACTTTTAAAATTTTGGAGTTTAATTATTTTCGAGGGTGGAGATAAAAGAATAACTAAATAATAACTTTACAATTTACAACTTTACAACTTTACAATTGGTTTACAATTACTTGTAAGATTTCTCCTAATGGAAATTAAAGATTTTACATTTTGTTAAAACAGGGCACCGAGAACCCAACTGGATCAATTTTTGAAAGTCTTCCATCCCAAGAATTTTGAAATCGAAATAAGGGTCTATGTTTGGATCACAGGAGTTTGGTCACCAGCGGGTCAAAGGGAATTCTCATCAAGGGAATTCCGGAAGTGGCACCTTGGAATCTATGAAATCGTCAGAAAGTGCTAACGAGGAGGACAATACATCCGATTCAGAGTTTACTGAACATTGACCACACCAGAAAAACCTAGTCGTGACAAGTTCTTGTTTTTTTATTATCCTTACAGCATCTTACTTTTCTCGTTGTGATTCAGTGAGAGATAAGAAAACGGGAACGAGATCGTCATTGCCACCAGATTGTTGTGTTCTAAGATTATTATATTTCTTTTTTTACTTCTCATTTAAGTTACAATTATCGAAAACAGTAGTGTAATATGCAGCAGGATAAGGATCAAGATAATGGAATCAGCATTAAGTTCAAAAGCGATACGGACAAAAAGGGAGAATACAAGCTGATTGCGAAGTATCCCAGAAATGGAAATAAGAAGAATGTTCAGAGGAATCAGAAAGAAGGTAGTTTATTATTGAATTCTATATTTAATTATAATAAAAAATTTGAAAATTCTAGGAATCGAACCTTGAAGGATCATATTATGAACCCATGCCTCAGGACGCATAAGCAAATCTGAAACAAAGAGTTTTTTCTATTTAGAAACTAATTTTGGTCCTGAGAAAATAAGACAACCTGTCTAGATCTTTTAAAATGAATGGACGGTGACTCATAATTGCCACGTGTTGAAAGTTAGACAATTTCGTGAATAGACAGATCTAATTTTATCGTCGGAAGTGAGCCAACAGGACCATAATAATTCGTAATTCATACTATTCGATTTTTTGGCAACTTGCATCATCATTATTTAATTAAAAAATATTCAGTATTTCGAAATTCACTTTGATATTTTACTTGAATTTGTTACCTGAAAAAATTTATCACTAGCCAAATTCTAGTTAAATTAACAAGATCTGTAGTTAATAAATTTAACTAAAATTTAACTAAAATTTAATTAGTCATTTTTTGAAAGAACGAAGAAACTAGTTACGTCATTTTACTATGTAGTTTTTTTTCGATTTGATTCAAAACCCGCACTTTGTTATAAACTTGGAAAATGTTCGTCATTGCAAGAATCGCGTCACACGCAACGCACGTGCTCTCGGGGACAAAGCAGATACATGTGAAACTTCCTGTGTAGAAAATTTTCCTAATGCTAAATAAGAGAATTTAGATTATGCAATTTGTTGTTCTAAGTTTAGATCAATTTAATTTAATTCAATTCTTTAAAATAACGATTTATAAATTTAGAATCAATTTTTGTAGTTATTGACAGTGGAATTAGTAAAAAAAATTAATTTCGATAAACAAAATGAAACACATTGAGGGAAAAATAATTGTATAATTGTTTCGCTACTGAAGCGTGGCAGCCATAATTCATTAACAATCTCTTAATTGCCCTAGTGAAGGCGTTAATGCGTTCCAACTGATAAGTTTGATTTGCTACAATAATGAAAAGACTAATTATACTAATTTGTCAGACTATTACAAATTTTAATTCAGTAACATTTTTAAATATTATATAGTATTCTTCGATACTTAACTATTTCGATATTTCTGGTTAGAAGGTGAAAAACATATTGGATTGATAAAAAACCTCTCGTGTGTGACAAATATTTTTAGAAAAGAATTTTCAAACTATCGAATTCCATGTTTGTTATCTAATCTTTAAATACGCCTAGATTATCCATTTTTTGCATACGTAATCAATTCATGACAAACTAGACTGCATATTAGCTACGCCAATAAATGTATTATTCTAAAACTCAAACATAACTTTTTTGGATGATAGAAATGTAAGATTCAAAGCTTTGAAATTGAGGTCATGGCGAAATTAAGACGTTTAGTAATTCCCGACGACACTTCAGAAATGGAAACGCTAAAAATTCTAGGTCACGAGAAAATTGAAAATATTGGAGTCATCTTAGAAATAAAAAAGCTCACACATTAGGGCCATGACAAAAGTAAAAAGCCCGTATTTTTAAAGTTTAATAAAATTTACTTTCAGAGAATGTAAATTAAATTTAAAATGATTAAATTCCTCTACTTTTTTTATTTTTCACACGCCATTTTAATTGACAAATTCAGAGACTGACCGCCGCAAATATTTCTATATAGGGAATTATTATAATATATATTTTAAAAAAATTAATAAACATAAAAAATAAACAAAATAAATAAAATAGATAAATAAATCTATTCTTTCGTTGGGCACTTCTCCCGATGGAAAATTAGCACAATCAAAAAAATTCAATAATGATCACTTTTTTCTTTAAGGGTGTTAGAGCCAAGTTCTAATCTAAAAATTCGATTTCTTCATTTTACTTAACAAATATTAAAATTTAAATTTTTTCCCCTTGTAGAATTAATCAATTTTTAACTAGAATTATGCGTACAGAGCGAGAAAATATTTAATTCAAATATTTTTTAAGTAAAATGAAAATACTCCATTTTGAAGTTAGATTTTGAATTCTTCGTTTTATCCAAAAAATATCGAAATTAAATATTTTTTCGCTCTGTATGCAGTTTTATATTTGAAAAAAGATTAGCGCTACAGAGCGAAAAAATATTTATCTACAATTCTCGTTGAGTAAAATGGAGAATGGAATTTTAAGTTTAACACTTGGGTCCAAAGCCCTTAAATCTGAAAATATTAATTTTTCTGAATTCTTCTCTTCTTTCCGGGCTGGTGAAAATCATGGATTAATTACAACCACAGGAAATTTGCGCGGGCGCAAATGAAAGTTCGTACGCCCGATGCGCCCCTTGGTGAGGGGTTGTGAAAACGACACAGACAGTGGTTGCCAGGGATTCACCTCGAATGGATTTCTTTTTACATAATATAATCCGTTATTTTAGCCCGAGCAACTTTTCCTGAAAAAAGAGAGGCGAGTGCAGTGTCTGGGAAAATTGGCTAAATAAAATTGTTCGAGTTGTTTTAATTTTAATAAGAGGTGATAAAATTTATTTGTCGAGTTGATGGAATCCCCAGACAAGGGAGCGATCGACTGGGAAAGCTGTTAAGCCACTTTGCACAAAATTACGTTATCGCACTACAGAGAAAGTTTGCTTTTTTTGATTGAAATTGTTTCGCATGATGAAATTTAATTTCTGTTTGCATGAGGACGTCATGAAAATACAGAAAATAAAACATTTTATGCAATATAAGTATATGTAAATAAAAACGATGTTATTGTCTTTAATATTTCGATTTCGAATTTTAAAAAATCATTAATTTAAAAAAAAAGTCTGTAAATTCAAGATGGGATATTTTTAAAATTCTCTTCTGTATTTGAAATTCTTTAAGGGTGTTGGACGCAAGTATTAAGCTCAAAATTCCATTCTCCATTTTACTCAACGAATATTATAGATAAATATATTTTTGCTCTGTAGCGCTAACTTTTATTCAAATATAAGACTGCCTACAGAGCGAAAAAATATTTAATTTCAATACTTTTTGCAGAAAACGAGGAATTCAAAATCTAACTGCAAAATTGAATATTTTCATTTCACTTAAAAAATATTTTAACTAGATATTTTCTCTGTACGCATACTTTTAGTTAAAAATTGATTAATTCTACAGACAGAAAAAATTCCAAATTTAATATTTGTTGAGTAAAATGAAGAAATTGAATTTTTAAATTAGAACTTGGCTCCAACACCCTTAAACTTTAAATTATCTTGATATTGTCTTATTTATCTTTACTTCAGAATATCCGATTTTTAGTTATATTTAAATTATCATAGGAATAGATGTAAATTTATTGAAGAATGCAAATTTAATTCGCGAGAAAAATGTTTACCGTTGTAATAAAGACATTGGTTGTTGATAGAGTACCAATCGATATAGTGGTAAATGGTGAGGAAAATCGAAATATTTATAGAGGCTCTTCAATGGTCTGGAATAAACATTGAAAGGTTTCAATCTATTGTGAAATTTTAGAGTTCAGATTATTCTTTTAAAATATTAAAAAGTGTAAAACTTATATTTTTTATAGTTTATTAAAAAGTTTTAATGAATGTAGATTTTTTGTTAGAGAAATTTTTAAAACTTATTTATTTATGATTTAATTTAATTAATTCATTTTTAGTCTTCTTCTTGAATACGGATTTTATAATAGATAATGCTTTTTACCCAGTTGATTAAAAAAATTCAACGACTCGATCAAATAGAGCCTTGGAAAAATCCATTACTCGCACCACGGGAGTTTTTTTTTATTATGGTGAAACTGAGACCGAATAGTAAAGTTGATTCACTATTAAAAGTGAAGATCTATATCACGTTTTATAGCGTCGGGAAATTCTTATCAAAGAAATGAAGGACGACCTTGAAGTTAGAAATGACCAAGACCGCCCTTAGTAAGTAAAAATAAATAAATTACAATAAAAAAAAGGAAATAGATAGTTAAATAAATAAAGGTAAATGAATCTAAAAATGAACTGATTTTTAAATAAGTAAACCAAATTAATAATAAAATTGTCAATAATTAACAATAAAAACTCGAAATGATGAATTTAATGAATGGAAAATATTTTGCTTTCTCGATTTTTCTTTGCATTTGGTTTTTAATTTTTTTGTTTGTTAGAACAAACATATAATTAGTTACATCAAGGTTATTTATATGATTAGAAATACAGGATAAACTAGTTTCACGTGCTTCAAGTTTGTTTCACAGATTGCTCGTTTTGTCCAGTTTCCTCTGGTTCATTGCAACTCACCGGAGTGGAATGAATAGTTCATTTTTTTCTGATATTATTTTACAAGTAATTAAACCAGGCGTTGTTTCTTTTAATCATAACACATGTTGTTGATAAGGAGACATGAGCCATGCTTGAAATTTATTTCATTTTTTATTTCCAATTTTTCCAATTATTATTCCAATTATTATGTTTTTTATTGTATTTAAATTTTGTTTGAAGCGTTTTAGTCTATTTTTTAATTTTTATATTTTTTTTAGATTTCAGAATTTATTCATAAAGAGACATCTGTTCAGATGGGTAATTTACATATATGTGTGTCAACTAACATGGTCCTTCAGTCTTCGAAATGCTAATTTATGAAATTGTTGGCATTGAAATCTAATCTATGAATTTTACGAAAACACCTTTTTAATAATTATGAATGGAAAGTTATTTTTTATGGAATTGTACAATATTCTAAATGACTAAAATATTAGTTAGAAAAAAACAGTTCAAATATTTGTAACGATTAGAAAAAAATCTAATCAAGACTAATTTTTCCAATGAAATTTTAAAAAATAATAATAATAAATTTAAGGGCGTTGGATTCAAATGTTAAGCTCAAAATTCCATTCTCCATTTTACTCGACGAAAATTGTAGATAAATATTTTTTCGCTCTGTATCGTTAATCTTTTTTCAAATATAATACTACATACAGAGCGAAAAAATATTTAATTTCGATACTTTTTGCGTAAAACGAAGAATTTAAAATCTAACTTGAAAATTTTTCATTTTACTTTTAAAATATTTGAATTAGATAATTTTTCGCTCTGTACGCATAATTCTAGTTAAAAATTGATTAATTCAATAGAGGGACAAAATTCAAAATTTAATATTTGTTGAGTAAAATGAAGAAGTCGAATTTTTTGATTAGAATTTGGCTCCAACACCCTTAAATCTAGTTAAATCTAGTTTTTATATAATTTGACGCAAAAAGCTCCTATCGTTCAGCTTTCTTTTTTTTATATAACCCACATATCAGCAAATTGTTGACGTAAGTTATCATTTTGCAAAAAGATTAAAAATTAAGAAATGGGAAATAAATAAACCAAAAATAATTCTTTCTTTAGATAAGAAATAATCTAAAAATGAAAAATTCGCTTGGAAAAATTCAATATCAAAAATAAAATGGCAAAATACTAAAAGATGGGTATATTAACCTCTTGAAAAATCAAAAACACAGGTAATTTATTTATTTTTTTTTCAATGATTAAAAAATATTTTTTTCGATTTATTTAGAATTTATATTATCTTAGCCAAATATAAATTGGCCATAGTAAATTGTCCAATATTAATTAATATCTTTATTTTCGCAAGGATTTAGAGCCGAAATGATCACCCGCAGAAAAAAATCTATATTTCTCCAACATACATAATTATTCAAACTTGCAAAAAATAAACAGAAAATATGCCTCGTCTATGTTCTGGATGTGCCAAAGAATATCATAAAATATTACCAGAATACACTAATTGTCCAGCATTTCAAGAACCAAATGTGCAAAATAATAGAATAAACAATAAATTCGAATCTTGTATCAAAATTATCACCTGGACACTAAAAACAATTATTTATTCGTTTGCTGCATTCTTGGCTATAGAAATCATTTGGACAATTTATGACGGGATTTCTCTCTGCTTTTGGAATTTTATTTTTCAACTGATAACACCCTTTTTGAAATTTCTTGTTTGGACTATTGGATTATTGGGTTTTTGTCTGAAAGATGAATTCCAGTCTTTCGAAAATAATAATAGAGATGAAAATGAAAATAATAATGAAAATCGAAACAGAAATGTAAATTATACTTCAAGTCACATTGAAAGTGAAAATAATAATGAAAATCAAAACAGAAATGTAAATCATACTTCAAGTCACATTGAAAATGTAAAGGATAATAACGCGCCTGATCCTCAATATTCACCAACTTTCTGTAACTGAATAAACTGCAATCTGATGATCACAATGACTAATTGAGTTTGTTCATATAATTTAAGGGTGTTGGAGCCAAGTTTTAATTTAAAAATTCAATTTCTTCATTTTACTCAATAAATATTAAATTTGGAATTTTTTCCCTCTGTAGAATTAATCAATTTTTAATTAGAATTATGCGTACAGAAAAAATATCTAATTCAAATATTTTTAAGCAAAATAAAAATATTGAATTTTGAAGTTATATTTTGAATTCTTCGTTTTGTGCAAAAACTATCGAAATTAAATATTTTTTCGCTCTGTATGCAGTTTTATATTAAAAAAATGATTAGCGCTATAGAGCGAAAAAATATTTATCTATAATTTTCGTTGAGTAAAATGGAGAATAGAATTTTGAGCTTGAAACTCGGGTCCAACGCCCTTAATTAACTTCGTAATTTACAATATTTTAATTTGATTTTTTTTACAATTCTTCTATTTTATTCTGATAAGATATGAGACATTTTATGTATAATTCTATATATATATATATATATATAT
>UCOH01007072.1:0-12503 GCA_900474275.1 Synergus japonicus
ACATATATCATGAATCTCTTACTTTTTAAGAGTTAAAATCTTGAGTTACAACAAATTTTTTATTTGTAAACACAAACAATTTTGCAATATATATTTTAATATCTAATATATGCATGTATTACATTATAAATCTCTTAATTTTCAAGATTTCAAATCTTGAGTTAAAACGAATTTTTTATTTGTGAACACAACCAATTTTTCAAAATAAATGTGAGTATCTGTAATATAAGGTACTATAGCGTCTTGACGTCGACGTATGTAGGACATTCCTTTAGTTAACGTCTGATGGCACCACTGTAGGGATCTACTGCATCGACTGCCCACAACACTTCAACCACGCGAACCACACTTCTCTCACTTACTTTTCCCACTAGTGGGAAAAGTACTCACTTCTACCACTGTGACGTCATCAGTTGAGAAATCGACAACTTCTCCCTCTCGAGACGAGCCTCCGAAGTCGCATTTCCATCGCGGGTGTTGGACAAAATGTTTAATACTCCAAAATTTCACTCGAGATTGTCGCGCGGATTAGCACATATAAAAATAAGAATATAAAAATTGTGCACAAACATTGCAACAGTCGTTTCAGGAAATTACTAATTAAAAAATGTATCGAAGCAGAATTGTAAATTCATTGTATATTTACCAAACTATCATAGTATAATTTTACATGTACTTTAATTATCGGAAATTTCAATTTTCTTACTTATATATTATTAAAATAGCCTGCCATTTCTTTCCCTATAAATAATTCTATAGTTTGAAGACTATGAATAATTAAATTATATATGTACTCGTTTTATTTACACATACATTATATACATTATGATGAAGCATCAGATATGAAAACGTAAACTTTATTCTTTCTACTGACAAAAAAAAATTGAATATTATAGTCAAGTTTAATATATGGCTAACATATGTGAGTAATTTGACATTTAGTTATATAATTATAAATGTTGAATCGAGTAAAAAGACCAGGAGATTTTTCGTTTAGAATCAGAAGGAAATATTATGCAATTGTACTCCTATGTTCGAATTACGGGGGGAGTTGCCACGTCTCGTACTGAAAATCCCGACATCGTAAACTGCGTCGGAAGCGACGTAGGATGGAATGTCAGAAATTGGGATAGTATACAGGGTAGTTTACGACGTAGCTTACTATTTTCTGGAATAAAAAATAAAAGTTTAATTTAATTTTTGAGACGGAAATCAAATTATTGAAGATTCAGATATTTTGTTTAAGTTTTTATACATACTTATTATATCTAACTACCCGCTGTTAAGGGATTGAACTTCTGAAGGGATCGATATTCTAAACGTGCAAATGTATATATTATGCTGCAGAAGCGGTTACTGAAGATGCCGAATAACAATAATAGTCGCATAGGGCCACATTGCTTTGAGTCCTTGTGTATAAGTGGATGCAGATAGGCGAATGTGTTTGCAAGCAGTAATACACGGACGACTGAACACTAAATCGAGTCTCTTTGATTAATCTGCATTTGAAGCATTGGAAGCTCTTCAATAAACTAAATTACGCCGAACATTCATCAAATATTTAAAATGCTTTGACATAAAAAATTACCCTCAATATTTCAACAATTAATCAGAACTTCACAATCAACGCATGCGTTATTTTTAGCGCGATCAATATTTCAATACATCAAAAGTGTCCCAGTAAATTATAGAAATTAAATAATTAAAAAGAATTGAAGGAAACTAGCAAACCAAGAGCAATTTTGTTTTTATTTTTACAACTGGCAATTTCCACGCGGATCTGAAATAATCGTATAGGTAAATAGGTTCATAAGGTGGAAAAGATCAGTTTAGAAAAGCATAAGGAGAATAGATGGTCAATGAAAATTTTAAATGTCTGAACGCGAAGAAAAATATTTACACAGGGGATAAGAGAAAAGAAGGAATATTTTTATAGGCGTTATGTCGTTTTAGATGTTGTCTCGTCGTTTTTACAGCGGATCATTGTATTCAGGAGATTTTTTTTGCTTGATTTAGTATCTGATACGCATACGATGCCGACCTCTGTGTTGTATAGCGTTCGCTGTTTTATACCCAAGGCTGAATAATAGTAAAAGCGTGGTGTCGTAAAACACCAATCGAATAATACATTATCGTAAATATAAGGTTGTATATAACAGACATAAAATTTTCATGGTTTATCTATCTTATCTTGCGCCTCAGCCTCTCTACAACATCATTTTCTACTTCAAATACGACGAATATCTATTCGCTAGACATTGTTCAGCGGTGGGTTTATTATATCCCTCGTATTTCGAGTTTCTTTCAGGACACTCAAGTGTTTTTTATATGAACTTGGATTGATTAGGTGTTCAATATGAAGTACTAGCCAAAATCAGCGAGTTTTTTTACTGAAACTTTTCCTATACAAGAAAAGTGGTGCTGCCATATATTTTGAAAATATCGAAAACTAAAATACATCACGATATATTATAAAAAATATCGTGTATGCCACGATTAATTAATTAATAAATTTATTAATTATAAATACCAATTAATAAATTATGTCCCGTTCTATGTCATATATAAATTATCACACATGTACTCTTCGTTCCAATCAGTTTTGTGATAATGTTGCAATATTTGTCAGCGAAAATGTAATCAGTTCTGCAAACACGTGGGCACCAGTGAATGGGCTCGGCGAGAATTGGTAAATTGGAAGGGGAAGATAGGAGGAAGACAGGAATGGGATTTGGGAATGGGGGTGGCACAGCTGCAACGGATGCAGCCGGTAGCGCGAGCAAATGAAAATTGCATTCACTGGTGCTGGTTCGTTCACCTCCCACAGTTGTACATCTCATTTCCTAGGTACCATTTTCCCTCTCGCTCTTGCTCCTTCTTTTTCTCTCCATCTCCCTTTTTATCCCTATTTCAACACGTTTTATCCTCCCAACAATTCGTCTCCCTCCGGCGACTTCATTCTCTGCATTGGCTTCGAAAAACTGAACCATCAATTAAGTGGCAATTTCCGCCGTTTGTTTCGCTCAAAATTATAACCACTTTTTGCACCAGGACCTTCCACAGTATTAGTTGATTAACACATGAAGCGAAAAGCTGAAGAATTAAAAATGAAGTTAGTTACTACATGAGAATTTATTTTACACTTGTAAACCCACATAAACAAACATTATTTGCTAAATGTTTAATCTGAAATTTCTTATCTTGTCTTGCTGGATAACAATTTGACTTCATGCTACAAAATGAGAGAAAATTACTTTCGAGGAATGACGCCCAAGTTTTTTTGAAAGTAGGTACTCTCTTTTAAAAGCTAAAACACTCTTTGGACTGCTCTCACATCCTGAAGCAATTTTGGAACACAGCTTTTCGAATAGCCTGCAACCACTTCATCGCATTCTATGTTATCTCCTCTACACCACTATTTATCTTTTTTATTGAGAACAATTTCAATAACAGAAAAAAATCGTTTCTTGGCTGTAACTCAAAAACTGTTTTTTGAATTTTAATTTTCTTTGATTTTTCTGAATCCAGTGGGCATTTTTGACAATCTGGTCCACGAGCCGTTCAAATATCTCAAAAATTCTGACTTTTATTAAAGGTCAGAAGCAATTTGTTTCTCTTTTTTTACAAAACATTGACAATATCCACAATACTGTTTAAGATTCTTTGCTTAAATTCTCAAATCTATGATATTTCTTATTAATTAGGTGTTTTAAGTTTAAAACATTAGAAAGTTATGTTGGCACAACTAGCGCGGCGACCGTACTTTACGCAATTCAAATTCCAACGATTTATCGGTTTCGTCGACCGGCGTCGAATGACCTATCGCTAGAGGTCATTTCGCGTCATAAATTCACATTTTATGCTCCTGTGGTCGAATGCGGTTTGGATATCGAAATAACAGCAACAACCTCAACTATATAAATGAGCAGAACACTCTCTCGAAATGTACTATAAGGTCTCAATTGCTTGTTGAGAGTGCACTACAGTCCCTTATTTTGAGTAATAATTATTTATAATTTATATTAATTTACATTTGAAATTCATTTACGTTTTAGTTACTGCTACCCGCCAGCATTATTTTCAAAATCTGTTTCAACAAAAAAGATTTAATTATTCTCTGAGTGGGTAACTCATTATGTATTGTATATTCATTTTAATATACATTTCTTAACTTCAATGTATATTATTTTATTTTATATTTTCATAAAAGAGACAAATCATGTCGATTGAATTAAAACCAGGAAAAGAAACCAACTCAACTTATAATTTTATTGGATCAGTTAATTGGTTTATTAAATCCTTTTTAACTTAAGATTTAATATTAAATTTCCTTCGTAAAGGATCATTCCAGAAATTTAATGACGCAAAAGCAAGAGAAACTCAATTTTCTACCTTATCACCAAAAGATAGAAGCGATTTAAATAATGTACCTGAGCAATGAAAAAAAAGCTAGATTTTTGTCTTTACCTTTTAAGGGACGTAAACGTAAAGTATCTCTAGTGAATGAGTCTTCTTACACCGAGAGCTTAACTAGAGTAAACCTCAGTAAATTGTGAAAGAGTGGCGTAAGGTTAGGTATTGAAAGAAGCGCAAAGAAGGGATACCAACATTTCTAGAATTTTAGACTTTACCAACAATTTGAAATTAATTCCAGAAATGTTGAAAGCCCTGCTTTTACGCTTCTTTCGATACCTAAACTTGCACTACTCTTTCCCGATTTACTCTAGTTAAGCCCTTGGTGTAAAAAGGCTCAGTTATAGCAAACACACACACACAAGGATTACGTGCGAAACTTTATTTGCCAAGCGAGTGTCGACTGTCGATAAAACAAGAAGAGGAAAAGTTAAAATATGGTTGGTTGAAAATATTCAATGCTTACAAGAGTTGAATGGGTGATAATAGTTCTATGTATATAATCTGCTCCAACAGAAAGAGCTTAATTTACATATCAATTTTTGAGCGCAATGGACATGCTTGCTCGTGAATCCAATACACAGCACATGAAATACTGCTGTACAAATAACGTGAATAATATGTCAGCGTGTATAATATGTTAGAATAATCGTCAAGTACCGAAATTTAAAATTCACAAAACATTTCTTAATTCTTTTCAAATTATCCGAATTTTCTCTACCGCATCTTCGAAACTTCTAAGATATCCTAAAGATCCCTCAAGGTCATAAAAATGTTCTCGAATATTAATTTCGGACAATTAATGATAATAATAATTGTTTTACAAATCTTTTCTATTGTTAAACAAAGTTTCGATATGCAGATTGACCCTGCCAGTACCGCTTCCTGGATTTTACGTTGATGCTTCCTTCCCGGCTTCTGTACCGCTGCCAGCTCTTCCAACGCCTACCCCCTCCACTCCTTTCCCCCTCCACATAGAATAAGCCACCGGCAGACTATAAAACTAGCCGTCCAAAAATTATGGCCATGATCCCGCAAGAACGGTAGTCGTACCAGCAACGCGTGCTTTATGATTCGCGGAAGTGCATACGAGCTGTGCTTCGTAATCCGCGTATCTCTACAATGCCCCCCCCCCCCAACTACCCGTACTTCTTTTCATTCAACCAGACAGATTCATTTCCCCGACACTTAACAAAGGAAAAAACAATAATTTCCATACTCCTTGTCTAAAATTTTCCACCTACTTTTCCAAGTTATTTTTCAACTCTTCTTCCAAATTTTTATTTTCCAAACCTCTTGTCGAAAATCATTTTGTAATTCTTTTTCCAAACTTCTTTCACTCTTCGCTTTTCATCCTTTTGTAACAGATTTTTCTCATCCCATTTTCTACAACTTTTCCGACCTTCTTTACTAATCCATTTTCCCACCTCATAATTTTCCAAAGGCCATTTTCCACTCCATTTCCCATTTTTTAACCTACTGTTTCAATCTATTTTCCGTCCTTTTTTCCTATTCCCTTTTTCTACATTTGCTTTTCCTTCTCTATTCCACCCATTTTTCCACCACCATTTTCCAAACCATTTGTCCCATATTTTTTTTTCAAACTACTGCTCGAAACTCCTTTTTCTACTATTTATTTTATTAAAATTAAGATTCAACCTAAATTCCACAGAATCTCAAAGCGAAATTTAGGATATGAAGAGGAATCCTCTTACTGACAAAAAGGGTGGAACAGCTTTGATGGGAAAAGAAGTGAGTTAAGCAGATGAAATTTATTCGGTCTTACGTGGGTTAGCTTTGGGAAGTTGATGGAAGGGTCTGGAGCTGAAGACAAGGAAGGATGTATTCTGCGAGCTCACATGCCGCCCCACTTTATCTCCTTCTTATAAATGAAACAAGTTATTTATTATCCAATAAAGAGACACTCCGGGTATGCAGCACCCTACTGTGTATTTTACGAGAGAACGACTCTGACGTGTAAATATTGAAATTCCCCTGACTTCTCACATTTTCTTCAAATTTTCTCACTTTTCTTCCATTTCCAACCTCCTTCTTCAAAACACTAGCCTAACATTTTTTCTAACCGTAACCCCTTTTTAAAAATTTTACTCTATAACTATTTTACGAATTGTTTTTTCGATCCTATTTTGCAATCCCCAAAATCCTTTCTCTAATCTATTTTTCAAAAACCCTCTTTCAATCTTCTTTCCAATACCGTTTTTCAACCTAATTTTTCAAACCCCTTTTTTAAACAATTTTTAAAAGATGCTGCTCCCACACTTTTTGTAACTCTCTTTTTCCAACACACTTTTCGAAACCACTTTTTCCCACCTCGTTTTCCAAACTGATATTCTATATGCTTTTTCCAACTCTCCTTTTTCCACCTTCTTTTTCAGTCTCACTTTCACAACACTTTTTAATATACTTCTTTTTCCTCATTACGATATTTGTTTTTTTATTTTCCCATTTCAATATTTCTCTTTCTCTTTCATCATATTATACCCTTTTCATTGTAGCGAATAAATAATGTTCGATGTATTCTGGTATGTATGATCGAAGAATAACAGGTGAATTTTATCCATATGAGCGCCGTTTCTGTGAAATCGTATAAGAAAAGAAATAAAGAAAAGAAGTAACATCTGTGACGAATAGAAAACCTAAAATTAAAGTAATAACATTCACAATAATATTCGGAATATCTTCTTATTTCTTTCTTCTCGAATACTCCTCACTAAACTTTCTTTCACGAAACTTTCTTCCCTGTTTTATTTTATTTTTGCAGAAAATATTAAAAAGAAAACGTGGTCACACGTGCCTAAATTTCCGTCCGAATATCCGGATCTTTGCGTATAAGTATCAGGAATCTAGCAGGGTCAGCTATCTATACCGAAATTTCCGTACAATTAACTGAATTCAATTTAAACTTTGTTACCCGTGTAGAAATTGTGACCGGGATCGGGCCGGATTCTAGTCGGGTTGCCCTGCTTGTAACCGGAATCCAGCCGGGGTACCCGGTCGGATCCTAACCGGTTTTGTGACGCTCCTCTGGTCAGGTTCCGGCCGGGTTACCCGGATTACCCGGTCAAATTCCGGATACAAATAGGATAACCCGGTCGTAAAGCGGCCTGTTTTTGGCAAGGTAATATATAATGAAAAATTTAAAAAAAAAATTTCTGTTTCACGTATAATCGCTCACAGTCATTTACACATATAATCGTATGAAAAAACGGCCTTGAAAAATCGCACTCGCTGAGGAATTGAACCCCCGACGACCCTAACATCATAAACCCTAGTCTAAACCCTAACACGTGCGTCTACCACCTAACTGTCTGAGCCATTCGCCCGCTTAGACACGTCGACAAAACCTCAACCTAGCTTTATCTCTGAAAAGTTAAATATAATTGCGAGGAATATATCTATATTTTTTAATTTTTTGTTTTTTTACACATTTTATAGATAGGTGGATTTAAAAATGTTTCATTTTCAAATTTTTAATTGATCTCTTATAAAAAAAAATCCCATAAAACTTTATTCACAAATTTGTATTATTCTATTATTTGTTATTTATGTTACAAAAATTGTTTAATTACAGTATTTTCAAATTCTGTTTCAAAAAATATTTTTATTTGCGAAAATTGCAATTAGGAAATTTAGTGTTATAATACTAAATAATTGCTAAATTATTTGTGGCCCGTTTGGCCCGACCGAATTCGGGCTTGAACCCGGTCCGCTCCCGGCCGGGTAATTATTATATAGTAAACAGGGTTAAAACAGGTGTGGCCCGGTTTGACCTTACCGGATCCTTATGGGAACCCGGTCTGATCTTTTCAATTCCTCTGAATTGAAAAGTTCCTTGAATTGACTCAAATTCACCAAAAAATTTTTTTCAATTCTCTAGTTCATTTGGATTCTTTACATTAACCGATTTTCTTTCATCATCAATTTAGCAATTTTATGAAACAGATATATCTTCAATATGATATCTTCAGTTAACTTTTGACGGTCATAATTCTGGCTTCTAATTCATAATATACTGTACGTCAGTATCCATCAGTTTTTAAGAGAGAAAGAGAGTCAAATGTAGAGACGATGTAAATACAAATAATATATTACTCGTCAGTTTTCAGTTGCAGGTAATAAATCACAAGGATAAAAAAAGTAATAGGGACACGTATCATAGCTGAATTCTCGAAACGGTTCGTGAGTCCCTGTCGTCTTATTTTCCGATATAAAGTTTCATATCTCGAAGTCGAAGCACGATCTCGAACCTATAACTGCTATATGCATGCTCGACAGGGTATTGCACTTGATACGTGTGTATTCGTTGTCATATGTAGGAGGTAGCATGTAGGTAGTAGCTAGTAAAAACCCTTCGAAAAGTACCGTACTGTGGCAGTTACTGAAGCTGACTCGATGTTCATACTGTCAGTGACTTCAAGATGTATTCCATACGACTCGGTGCTTTGATCCACTCTGGAAAGGACCAGGATTTTCCATTCGGTTCCTGTTGTAAGCTGTAATTATTTGTTTTTATCTTTACGTACCCATAACTATAGAAATGCACTCCGTCATTAAAAACAATACTTTTCTTTTTAAAAATGATAATTCAAAATGACCTTTAGATCCTTCCACAAAGGCGATTTAGGTATGTTAAGAACTTAATTTGCCTACCGGATTGACAACAGCGCCATCTGTGGAAATAATAACTAAATATTTTGGAAATAAATGTATGGATACCCTACACAGAATAATTTTCAACTTCTTCCTAAGATGATAATTCAAAATGACCTTCAGAACCTTCCACAAATACGATTTAAGTATTCTAAGAACCGAAGACGCGCGCCACATTGACCAAAACGCCATGTGTGGAAATAATAACTAAAAATTTTTGGATATAATTATATTTATAGATGATAATTCAAAATCACCATCAGAATCTTCTACAAAGGTATCTACTTTTCACTACTACACTCGTCTTCCTCAATATTAACGAAGTACAAAACAAATGTCATCACAAATATCCCTAACCCATACTAATCATAAGAGATCAACTGCGCATGTGTATTGGGAATAGTAACCAATCAGATGCTGAGTGGAACGCATGCGCAATGATTATAAAATGCGATTTGAGAGAGATGCTGATTATTACTGAAAGAGAAATTTGATTATTATTGCGAGATTGTTAATATTGTGGTGGTTAATATTGAAGAAGTCGTGTGTATATGACATTAGTAACCACCGCTAGACAATTCAAAATAAAAGAATGGATTTAATTATAAAATTAAGATTATTTATTTAAATATTTACCCAATTTTTTAGTTTGAAATTTTTGTGAGAAAGAAAAAAATTCAACTTTGTGAGCTATAAAATTTTGGTGAAATTCACGGCGTCACACTGTTTAAAGGGACAATAAGAAACCTTTTTGCTAAACGACATATTCTGACAAAATTGTTTTTTTTTTCGTTTCTTTTTCTCCTTATCTCCTTTTTGCTTCTCTTATTAGTCTTCTTCGGAACTCGCATTTTTACAGCCCCGTGAACATGACGAATGACCCGCTTCTTCCAGAGACTTTTGTGTAATCGCTTTTCTTGTATAGTACTGCTCACATGAATTTATCTAAATCTCTTCTAAAAATTATATTGTCATCTTCGAAAAAAATCAAGTTTATTAAAGCTTATCATAAAGTTCATGAAAGTTTATTAAAAATATTTCCAACATATTCAATGAATTTTTACAGATTTTAAGAAATTTTTAAGAATTTCGAGGAACACACTGTTCTGTAAACAATTTTGGCGCATGTCGCTTGCTTTGTCTAATTTTTTATTAAATAATATATGTTAAGAACTTGGAAGGATGGAATAGAATCGAGAAACTTGTAAATGGGAAGAAAGTAATTCTTTGAATGGCGTTATGAATGAACGAGGCAGGTAATGGATCGGAATTACCATTGACCAAATCCATTAATCTTTGACGATCTCTATCTACTCACTTGCTTTGCATTTCCGATATCCACACTGACAGTTCAAAAATATCTTTCCAGTTTCAGACGAATTCGATGCATTTTGATAAAATTCCAAAATATTTTGTCATTCTTTACTCTATTCTACGTATTGTCATTTGTAACATAGAAATAGTTCTTTTTTGACAAGAGTATAATTGTCCCTTATTATCATTTCTATTAATATTTTAATACTGCTCTTAGAAGGAAATAGGGTGGAGGGTATAAGAGTATTTAAGTGTCGACGAAACCATATAAACTTACAATTTTTTAAGAATAAACGTTGAATTATATAAATTGATGAAAAAAAATTAATTTCTGTTTCAGGCTCTGGCCATCTTATGCGAGTGCACACAATAATCTTGGGACGTTAACTGCTGGCGATCAGGCGGAACAACATTTTCTAGCTGCCATTCATGCTCAACCAGGACACGTGAATGCTCATTATAATCTTGGTCAGCTGTACAGGTGATGTTTTAAAATTGAAAAGTACTTTTAAATCGTAATTAATGAAAATAAAGAATTCTTTTTCATTAAAATTTTTGTTCCATCGGAAAAAGCAAAAATTGCTTCCACCGTTGCAACTTTTCATTGACCGAAAAAAGCGATGTACCCTCGTCAGTAAATCTTCTCGGCGATTCTGGCACGATAGCCAAAATTAAAGTTTAATTAACGCCTAGCAGGGGACCATGTACGAGCGCCACTTGCAGCAGGATATCGTCTCGGGGAAACGAAACACATTTTTTTTTCTTCCTCACTCTCACCTCGTAACGCTTTTTCATGAGCTCGCTTTTCTCATTAAGTCCAAAGTAAACAAGCCACCTAGTAGAATATTATTTTCTGTTCTCGGTTAATTATTTACGTTTTATCTGCCTTGCGAATTGCAAAAAAGGTCAATAACTACGGTGAACAGATTTTTAGTTCTGCCAGCTGGAAACTTTTTCTTCATATTGTTTTAAAAGACAATTAACATTACAAAAAGCACTTTAAATGCAATTCTTGTTGAAGCTGAAAAAGTAAGAGGATTGCGAGCCTTTCAAAATGAAGTGATGCCAGTATCATTGTGATGGCTATTATAGCAGGTCAATTATTAATCCTTTTTTCATTATCAACAAAGTCGATTATATCAAAGAGAGACTGTAATAATTCATAGCGAGGCAAGCAGCGAAATTGCCATTCAATATATACACACGTTTAGGATTTATGTTGATAACTTGTGTGTCGGACTTTTTTAATATCCTCCGGCTGTCTGCTCTTTTTCATTGTTCACACTATTTCTTTGTCTGCTTTCTTGCGCCAATAATATTCGTCTTTTCTACGGAACAATAAGCGGGAAAACATGACTTCAGATGTTGTCAAATATCACAATAGCAGCATTATTTTCTTTTTTTTTTTTTTTGATTAAGAGTGAAAATAACTTACAGAAATTAGCTTACCAATTTCGTATCAATTTCTTTTGAAGCATTTTGTTATGGCTGCTTCACTGGCTATTTACTTGACGCTGCTTCTTCGGCATCCTCGGCGATGAAAATTTTATAAGGGTGATTTATTACGGGAGAATATTCCCGGAGACTCAAATGGGAGAGTTTTCCCATTGAGGAAAGGACTATGGGAGGTAGGATGAAAGTGTGTATGCGAGAGAGAGAGATATATTGGAAGGTGCTGCGGGAGAGAGTTCCCGCAGAATATAGGAAAGAATTATGGGAGGAAATTCCCGTAGAATATTGGAAGTGGCTACGGGAGGGAGTTCCCGTAGAATATTAGAGGTACTACGGGAGGTAATTCCCGTAGAATGTAGGAAAGGGACTACGGGAGGAAATTCCCGTAGAATATTGGAAGGTACTACGGGAGGTAGTTCCCGTAGACTATAGGAAAGGGGCCACGGGAGGAAATTCCCGTAGAATATTGGAAGGTACTACGGGAGGTAGTTCCCGTAGACTATAGGAAAGGGGCCACGGGAGGGAATTCCCGTAGAATGTAGGAAAGGGACTACGGGAGGAAATTCCCGTAGAATATTGGAAGGTACTACGAGAGGTAGTTCCCGTAGAATATTAGAGGTACTACGGGAGGTAATTCCCGTAGAATGTAGGAA
>UCOH01007076.1:0-17470 GCA_900474275.1 Synergus japonicus
ATTATATATATTAATTATATATATAATTAATTATTTATATAATATTTATTTATTATTTCAGCTTCTAAAGAGACGAACAACATTTTGACTTTCCTTCTTATCCCGTCTTTGTTGGCGATTTCAACAATTCGTTTACAGAAAATGACGAAGAAAGTTTGGAGGCCGACGAAGGCTAAGGTTTGAGACGGATTCATTACTCATGTAACGAGTGATGCTCATGTGATGGAGAAACTTCACTCGCGTCACTGAGGTTCTTTTGCTTCCAGTATGTCAGGGTCAAGTTCATTTCAAGGTCAATTCAGGAAAAAAAGTTCAAATTTTTTCGCATCATCTCTCCATTATATTTTTGGTGTCGCTGGAACATGTATTTTGTATCTCACTCTGCTACTTCTTCATTGTGTCGCCTTCTTTTATAACGTACTCGTTTATCCTCAAAAGATCTGTGCAATAGATTTCTCTTGCGTTTCTTCCATTTTCTGTGCTTTCTCTTTTCAAGACCCAATAGAAATCTACTATCATGTTTTCACCCCATCTACCCTGAAATCTTCGTTCTAAATCTTTAAAATCTTGGTGGAAACGTTCTCCTTGTTTTTCACTGAAATCGCCAACGTTATCTGCAAATTCGTCCACATGACTATCCATTATATGTAATTTTCAACTCATGTTTCATTCCAATCTCCTGAAATTCTCAACCATGACATATTACTTTTTTTAGTCTAAGCTCTTATGATTGCCTAGAAAATTACTACATACTTTTTTAAAACTGATCCACGCTTCTTCTCAAACGGACATAGCAAAATAAATTTTGAAATCCAATCCGGTGATCTTTTAATTCAAGTGACTTGGAGCCCACCGTTGTAAATTTGATACAGCAAATATGTGTGGTGTGTTTGCCCCCAGAGTATCTCCACGCGGTGACGGCGGACAACGGTCTTTTTTTATTTTTTATTTTTCCGGCAAAATCTCTGGGTGAAGGCGTCCAAGCCGCCATGGCACGCACACGGAAACGTCTTACGATGCGGAGGTTCTCACAAGGAATCCCAGTATCAGTGAAGAACAAGGGGAACGTTCCCACCAAGATTATAAAGATTTGGAACGAAGATTTCAGGGTAGATGGGGTGAAAACATGACAGTAGATTTCTATTGGGTCTTACATAGTGAAAGCACAGAAAATTGAAGAAATGCAAGAGAAATCCATTGCACAGATCTTTTGAGGATAAACGAGTACGTTATAAAAGAAGGCGAAACAATGAAGAAGTAGCAGAGTGAGATACAGAATGCAAGTTCCAGCGACACCAAAAATATAATCGAGATGATGCGAAAAAATTTGAACATTTTTTCTGAATTTGAACTTGATGCTGTACAGTGACGCAGAAAAAATATTGATTTAGTAGTTTAGTGCCGTGAAGACACATTTCTTTATTTTTGCAATTGTCGTATGAATCCTCCATACAATAAAATTAATAACCTTGGGAGTTATGTTATCAAAAATATTGAATTCATATCTAGACGTAAAATTTCTCGTTCTTTCATAATCTGCAGTCAAAAATTCATTTTTGCAGAATAAACACATTTGACCTTGAAATGACCTTAATTTGATCTTTTCGGATCAAACGGACATCGGATGTGGATTCAGCGACCCCAAAAATATATAGGAATAATAATTTGACTATTTTTCCAGGATTTGACCTTGAAATGACCTTCAACCTGACCTGATTGAGACAAACGGACACCAGATTCGGATTCAGCGACATAAAAAGCATAAAGATATATTAGTTTGATTCCTGGAACAGGACCTTTTTTTGTGTCTGTGTTATTCTCTTGTAAATTTTGAAAATATCGATTTAATTATGTTTGAGAATTTTTCTGAGAAACGATTTGTTTTTTAAAGAAGCGCTAACTTTTTGATTTGTGTCGATACTAATTATATGAAGAAACGCATTGTGAAATAATTTAATACGAATTTAGTTGAGCTGTATTTCTTACACGTAAGCAATACTTAAATGATATGAACCAGCCTCTTTACTAAAATGCGTTGAGCCGTGCCAGCCGAAAGTAAAGTTCCGATTCACTGGATTAATTCAATTCAATAATTAGTTAACCAAGAAAGACCTGAATGAATTAAATTCTTTTAGTTGCCCGTGTGGAAATCTTCCCAATTAAGTCCAATTATTATTTGGGCGCCAATATGGGCCCAACTGGGCAACCCTATTTGTAAAAAAATCTTGAAATGTAATAGTTTTATTAGTAAAATAGTATTTTAGTTGTAATTTGGATTGTGTCTTGTGACCAATTATGATGAAATTTTAATAATTTAACATATTTAAATTCATCGGGCATTAAGAGGGTAACCCCATTTTGGTCATAAGCTCTACTCAGCGTTACAACCCCTACTACAACCCAATTAGTAGTTGGGCATTTGTTGGTGTGTGATCGGGAACCCTAATTGGGAGTTGGACAAATCAACTGGGGCCCACTTGGACCCCAACCGACTTTTCCACATGGGTGGTTGGCCAAGAAAGCCCTAACTATTCTTTGTAGTTAGGTATTTTTTATTTTGTTTTATTGATCCAAGAAAGATCTCGCGCCGAGGCAAAATAAAATTTACTTATGTTACAAATACTGAAAATTAGTTCCGCACGGATATTATTATTCTACTTCAGAAAGATAATAATATTACAGTTTTTTCACATTTAATTATATTTTTATGATAAATTGCCGGAATAAAATAACTAAAATTGGCATAGTTTAATATCGACTTATCAAAAATTAATTTTGTTACAGCCTCCAAAAATAAATGATAAACACTCTTGTAAATGTGCCAATCAGAGGAAATTAACCAAGCAAGTTGCATTGGAATCACCGCCGCCAATATTTGAGCCAGATAATTTCACATGTCATTGGCGAGAATGTGAAAGAAGGAGTAAAACGAAAGAACATATACGGATACAACGAGACAAAATTCGAAAATCAACAGTATCTGCTTCTAGTCGATCATTGCTTTCAAATAATCGACAGGAAGCTTGGTAGGTGCTTTTTAAATAGAAATTTTCTATTTCAGCATTTCAGCTCTGTATTTCTTTAATTTTTTCTTTTCTCTGTTTTCTAAAGAGAAAAAACGAGTACACATTAAGTTCACGTTAACCTGTTTCCTTTCCTTGCCTTCTAGGGAAAACATCTTATAGTCTTTCATTTATTCATTAGAAAAGTACGCTTTTAATTAAATTTTTATTTCATAAAGCTAATGCAACATCTAGCTGCTCGGATCCCTCTGTAAACTATGAGTCCTCACAGAAGAGACGGGTGACTCAATTTTAATGACTCCATGTCGATCAGAACTTTCCTTGTAATTATTGAACGAATTTGTGAGATATATCAGTTTTCTGAAAATAGACACTTAATTTCAAAACATCGCACGGATCTCTTCTACCCTACCCGATGCCTACGAGTATTATGGGCTACACCTAGCAAAGGGACAAGATGGCTTGCCTCTGGGCCAGAGATATGGCTAGTTAGGAAGGTTATTTAGAAGCGCATGGGCAAAGATTCGCAAATAAACCCAGCCTCTGACATTGTACTAGGGCTAAATCTAGGCCCGTGAAAAATTCATCCGTGAATAAGACATTGAGGGCTAACTCGATGAAGAGCCAATCCAGAGTATTGTCCTGAGGAAGGCTATTACATAATGTACGGATAGTGTCACATGGAGATCATTCAGAGGCGCACGAACCCAAATTATCCTATTACTTAGTATTAGTAGAGATAAAAATTAACAACGCAAAGTGTGATTATTTGTTTTTCTAGCCTAATATACGTATCAGAGGACATTTCAGTTCACCAGGGTTAGGTACTTTAAAGACAAATAAAAATAGATCTAATTTAATAATCTATATCTATATTATAGAAAGATCTCGCTGCCGCCGCCGCAGTGTCAAGAATTGAGAGGGGTCATGTAACCCCCTAAGTAGAAACAGGACTCCTCATGAAGACACTCATTGTAATAAATATATTACCCTATTGAAAATCATTGATTCCTCTAGATGACGTGACCTCATGAGTGGTCACGTGACTTCTCAAGAGGAAACGGGACCCTCATGAGGCCATAACGCCACTCTTCTCGATCACGTGACTCATATCTATGCCGCCGCCGCTGTTAGGCATTGAGAGGGGTCACATGACCTCATGAGTGGTCACGCGACTCCCTAAGAGAAAACGGGACCCCTCATGCGGTCACGTAACCTAACAAGAGAAAACAAGACCCCTCATGGGGTCATGACGTTAGGTAAGAATCATAGGGTCACGTGACCCCCTTGATCACGTGACCTCGATCACGTGATCAAGACCCCCCTAGGCCACCGCAGTCGCAGTTCAGGTTAGGTCAGGTTTGGTAAGGTTAGGTTAAGTACGATTTAGAGTTAGGTTAAGTAAGAATCCATCTTCTTATGGAGTCACGTGACCCCCTTGGTTTCTTTTCTGAAAAAGGCCGCCGCTGCCGCAGGTCAAGTTAGGACATGCCCTTCTTGATCCTTATCGATCACGTGACCTATATAATGATACGCTCTTTTTGACCTATTGATCATGTAACTTTATGACGATACGTCCTTCTCGGCCTCTAAATTTGCGACCCTACGACGATACGCTCTTATTGACCCCTCTCGCTCATGTGAACCCGTGATTGATACCCTCTTCTTTAATTCTTGACCCCTATCACCAAAGGGACACAAAACTATAAGCTCTTCTGAAAAAGATTTAAAAGATATAAAAAGATCATTGGGCTTTAGCCAATTTCAATCTCGCCGCCGCCGCTGTGTCAGGAATTGAGAGGTGTCAATGTTTTCAATCACGTGACCTCAGGAAGGGATTCTAATAGGGTTTAGCCAATGGTTAGGGTTAGGTTAGGTTCTGTAACCCAAAGGACCCCATAAGAACACTATTAAACTACCATAAAACCCTATAAGACCCCAATAGGACCAAATTATGTTAGGTTAGGTATGGTTTAGGTTAAGTTAGTCCACCTCCATGGCAACCGATCATGTGACCCCATAAAGACACGCCCCTTTTTACCCCAATAATCACGGAACTCCTTAATTTCAACGCTGCCGCTATGTCAAGAATCTAATTACAACTCCATAAGACCACCATATGACCAAAATGAAACCCCATAAAGCCTCAAAAAGATAAAAATTGCGTAAAACCCCAAAAGATTACCATAACACCTCATAAGACAACATACAACTTTCATAATAATCTATGAAACCCAAATAAAAAGTCCCTCAAAAGATTAGATTAGGTTAAGTTAGGGTCTCAAACCCATAGGAACAAAGAAATGACTATAAGACTACCATAAAACCCCATAAGACCACTATAAGACCAAATAGGTTCCCATTTGACCCCAACAGGACCCATTAAAAATAACATAAAATTTTCATTGTAACGAGAGATTATACGCTTGCGCACTTACATCGGCTCTCGTTACCGAGCCTTGCTAGACGCGTCTCCCACTCCAACTCTCCCTACTCCGGGCGTCCGCCATTATTGGCACATTCATTAAAAGCAGTTGCTCTGCGTGCAAATGTGCAGTTCCGCTGGACGAGTCCCACCGACCAGGTCAAAGAGACTCTCGCCCGGTGAAAGCTCATACGCTTTCCTTATCGATTGATGCTACTATGATAGGTAAAGCGAGGGTGAAATCGCAAGGGACAGGCGCTTCTGTACTTGCCATTTCATGAACTAATTCCGTCCGAGAAGGATCGAGGAAATGCCAACTGATGGAAGCTACCATAGTTGACATTTCTCTCACAAAATCGTCATTTTCTCGTGAAACCGTGACTTTCGAGTTAGTTTCAAAGGTAAACGATTTTTACAATCGATAGGTGTTTCTATGGTTATCAGACTCGAATATAGGTATTATTAAATAGGAAGTCTCTGTTTTAAACAAATGAGAGTATAAGACTAGGGAAACTTGATTTGCTCTCATCAGGAGCTACTGAGAGAGATAAATCAAACCGACTTGAATAATATTCGTTAGGTGCTACTAAGAATATTATTCAATACTTTAGACTAGGGAAATATACTAAAATTCAATTTACTTTGTCCACCGAAATTGTCAACCTCTCTTACCGTATTTACAGCTGAGGGGAAGACAGGTAACGTCGATAAATATAATCCGCTAAAAACTCCTGAATGCCGAGTCTAAAGACCGAATTACGAATTTTATCTTAAAATATTTTTTTAACAATTACATCGCGTTTAAGTTACAGAAATTATTAAAAATACGTCGAGAAATTTATTTTCCGTCATCGTTCTACCCGTTCAACGTTCTACCCGACCGACGTTCTCTGCTACCATAAAATCTCATTCAATACTATGTAATTCTCAGAATCTCGCTCCGCGTTGATTCACTGTTTTTATGTACAGCGAGCTATACTCGATTCATTTTTAAATTGTGCCTTTTTCTTATTCAGACGTAATATGATACTCTGTTATATCAAATTCCGTTACACCAAATATTAATAATCTTGTAAATATAAATTTTAAGTTAAATAAATATATTTTCGTTATTTTGTTAAAAAATATTATCGGATAATAGATATTGACGGAAATAAATTGATTTTATTAACTTTTAAGCCATTTCAGCGTCAGCTTAATTTACTTGAAAATACGCAAAAGTACATTTGTTAGGTTGAATTGAAGTTAACGTTACATAACTCTACTAGCACAGTACCGCGGAGAGGGCGGAGAAAGGGAATATCACTGAGAACAACTGAATTGATAATAGAATCAAGAAATTAAATTTATTACAATAAAGTTATTATTACGTCACACATTGGATCAGCAAAAGAAATATAGCGATTTAATCAAGTTAACAAGAGAGATTACGAACCACTGTTCACCAATGCACAATTTATTAACGACAAGTAATTAAAGACACAGTTTACTCGTCTAATAAAAAATCACAGGCAGAGAGAGATAAAGAATCGTTACCTGAATTTACGAAGGCGTGGTAAACTACATGCCTGCCTCGAATTTGCCCTCCCATCAAGTTCAGCATTTTATAATTTCCAAAATCCAATTTAATATAATAATTATCCCAAGCAATAGACAACCGGGTGGCTTACGGCTACACCCAGCTAAATAATTCAATATAAATCCAAAACTTGCACTTGCAAGAATATCAGAAATTCAGCACGACGCAAAAGCGTGAGGACGCGAAGAACTTCGAGCACAGAGTGAAGGAGTAATCTCTCTCTTCCTGTCTCTTGGCGTGTGCGGAACACGCAGCGGAAAACTCACATCCAGCGCCGTGAGACCCTAAGTTACGTTAACTTTTTCCATGGTAAAAACGCAACGATGCCGACGACCGATATTCCGGGTTGGATCGCTGGGCCTAGAGAGTTGTCATATTTATAATGTCGATAAAGCAGGCAGCTTTTACAGGTCCGTATTAATAGCCTCCCACCACATATTTTTGAAAGTTGACCAACTGCAATCGATTGCACCCCAAACGTGCTCCATTGCACCAAAAAAGAAAAATTTTGCGCCCCAACACTATAAGAGTTAAGGCAAGTGTTACGGTGGAGGAGCCAGTGACACGTTAGCCCCCCCCCCAATATTGCTAACATCATTTTTTCATACGCAAACTGGAAGTACTTCAAATGCGCTCCATCACACCACTAATAATAACCATTGCACCCCAATTAAAAAACTATTATTGACGTTCCAAAGTGGGGGGGGGGCAGTGAGATTTTCTAAAAAAATGAAAATTTTCAAAAATTCTTTGCACCATATTTTTCAGTTTCAAATGCGCTCTATTGCACCATAAATTACAAATTTTGCGCAAATTAATTGACAGAGATAGAAATCGGTGGTGGGGCTTGTGACACACAGGGGTAAGTTAATTAAATATGCTGTGATTTACATATTTTAAAAATGGAACATAATCTACTCTAAATGCGCTCCATTACACCACCAAAATTTTCCCATTCCGGTAAAAAATAATCAAGATATCAGGACATTAACACCAGTAGTATCTGATAACACGTGTTAAAAACCATTCCACAAATGTACGAAAAATTCAATTATCTATAATCAATACAATTTGATTCCAAATGCGCTCCATCGCACCAGTAATTTAAAAAATCCTACTTTCAAAATAAAGTACAAAAGCATAAATATTCGGACATGCTATCCATAATTACCATACCAATTAACATTTTTAATTCTCCCTTGGCTCATTCCAAAGAGCTTTTTGGTGTGATGGAACACATTTGAAATCAAATTGTATTGATTATTAATAATCGAATTTATCGTATATTGTTGGAATGATTTTATCACATTTTATCAGCTGCTACTGAGGTTAATGTCCCGATATCTTGATTATTTTTTACCGGAATGGGAAAATTTTGGTGGTGCAACGGAGCGCATTTGAAGTCTTTTGGAATGAGCCAAAGCAGAATTAAAAATATTAATTGGTACAGTAATTATGGATAGCATGTCACCAGCCCCCCTCTACCGAATACTTATGCTTTTGCAGTTTATTTTGAAAGTAGGATTTTTTTAATTACTGGTGCGATGGAGCGCATTCGAAATCAAATTGTATTGATTACACAGGAACATAAAAAAAGTGGTAATATCCATCATGTCTGTATCAAGGTCAATTCAAAGTCAAATTTTCAAAATGTCAAAAAAATTCATTTTTAACTTCAAATTCTGAAAGAGCGGGAAATTTTACGTCCAGATATGGTATTCATTTTTACTTTTATGATGATCCTAAAGGTCATTTCTAGGTCAATTTAAATTAGTAACTTGATAGTTCGAATGACGATTGTAAAAGTACGAAACTGTGTTTTTGTGGAACTTGACTACAGTTTTCATACGTTTTGAAGGTCTCTGAGTCCAAATTCGAGGTCCATTAGACCGCAGTACGTCAGGGTCAAGGAGAGTTGAAGACATAGTTGAGGTCAATCAAATCGTTTGAAAGGCGATAACTAGTATTTCTATGATTTTGAGGGTCGTTCTATTTGGATACGGTCTCAGAAGTACCCCAAACTTGTCATCCCGATCATAAATGATATGTGCATAGTTTGTGAAACTTCTGTCTAGGCAGATATCTTGAATACCGAAATTCCATTTTTTTAATATCTTGATGAAAACGTTCTCCCTGGAGGTGTTCTTTTTTACCACACCTAAATTTTTCGAGTGACCTAGAAATGACCTTTAGGATCATCATAAAAGTAAAAATGAATACCATCTCTGGACGTAAAATTTCCCTCTTTTTCAGAATTTGAAGTTAAAAATGAATTTTTTTGACATTTTGAAAATTTGAACTTGAATTGATCTTGATGCAGACATGATGAAATCAAACGGATTCCAGATTCGGATTCAGCGTCCGTTAAAACCATAGAAATGATAGTCACCTTCTGTCAATCGATATTTTTGCCGATTTGACATTCAAATACACTTAAATTTGACGTGATGGAGAAAAACGGACTCCGCATTCGGATTCAACGCGTCATAATACATACGAATATATAGTTCCGGTTTTTGGACATTACCACTTTTTTTTTGTGTTCCTGTGTAATCAATACAATTTGATTTCAAATGTGCTCCATCGCACCAGTAATTAAAAAAATCCTACTTTCAAAATAAACTGCAAAAGCATAAGTATTCGGTGGAAGGGGGCTGGTGACACGCTATCCATAATTACTGTACCAATTAATATTTTTAATTCTGCTTTGGCTCATTCCAAAAAGATTCAAATGCGCTCCGTTGCACCACCAAAATTTTCCCATTCCGGTAAAAAATAATCAAGATATCAGGACATTAACCTCAATAGCAGCTGATAAAACGTGATAAAAATCGTTCCAAAAATATACGATAAATTCGATTATCAATAATCAATACAATTTGATTTCAAATGTGTTCCATCACACCAAAAAGCTCTTTGGAATGAGCCAAGGGAGAATTAAAAATGTTAATTGGTATGGTAATTATGGATAGCATGTCCGAATATTTATGCTTTTGTACTTTATTTTGAAAGTAGGATTTTTTAAATTACTGGTGCGATGGAGCGCATTTGGAATCAAATTGTATTGATTATAGATAATTGAATTTTTCGTACATTTGTGGAATGGTTTTTAACACGTGTTATCAGATACTACTGGTGTTAATGTCCTGATATCTTGATTACTTTTTACCGGAATGGGAAAATATTGGTGGTGTAATGGAGCGCATTTGGAGTAGATTATGTTCCATTTTTAAAATATGTAAATCACAGCATATTTAATTAATTGACCCTGCGTGTCACTGGCCCCTCCACCGTAACACTTGCCTTAACTCCTACAGTGTTGGGGGGCAAAATTCTTCTTTTTTGGTGCGATGGAGCACGTTTGGAGTGCAATCGATTGCAGTTGGTTAACTTCAAAAATATGTGGTGGGTGGGCTATTGATACGTATCTTTAAAAGCTGCCTGTTTTATCGACATTATAAATATGACAACTCTCTTTAATTAGCGGGAAAATTTGAATTAAATAATTATAGAATAATGAGATTATGGCAACGCTAGAAAAACGAGCAGATCGGCTATAGAATTGAGTTGTTTAAGAATTCATGGGAAAAGGCTCTCACTACCAGTAGCACGGTCATTTATTAGGGTACATGTATTTCCACCTAATCCAGGTCATTTACGACCAGGTATAATTTTATGGAGGTACATACGTACTTAGGACAGATTTCCTTATTAGAACATTCTCTTCTATATTAATTCGTGCATAGTTCGTGCCCCAAACATTAAAAGATTTTCTTATTTGCCTACCTATGGAAAAACCTAAATTGTGCGTTTTTCCACCTTTTCTCATATTGTAATTTTTCCTCTAGTTTTATGTACCTACTTTCTACCTGACTGTCTTCTAGTTTTAATTTTGAGATTCAGATTCTTCTTCGCTCTCGACTTGGAAAATTCGTTCTCTCCTAAATTCGATGAAAGCTCAAGCACGGTACTATTGATTTCTCATTCGGTCACCTATATTATAAATAGAAGTCTTTATGAATATTCAAATCAGTCGAGTTGTCTTTTAAGAACGCGCATCTCACTTGTAAATAAATTAGTGTTTTCTTGTTTTAAATACAAATTAGGATTTATCAAGTCTTGTGTATGTGTTTGATTCTTTCCTTTCTTAGGATAGTTGGATTTCCAAATCCTTTAAGTGTGTGACAGTCAGTCTTGTCGCCTGTCACATATTCCTATCCTTCTATCGCTATCTCTTATCAGTTCACGTCACCGAGCGGGCGGGGCGAGATTTCTACCAGGCGGCTTCCCCTACCATCCGCCGGCTAGTCATTAGGTAATTACAAGTGCTTAAAAGCACCGAATCGTCGCATTTTTAATCAGATTGCAAATCAGTGTAACTCAACTGGTCTCTCTGCTAGCGGGCTACTACCATAGCAGAGCGACCAGGAGGCAACCTGGACGCCTTCTTCAGGGGAGACCCACTGGGAGTACGACTGGCAGGCACCCCTACAGCCGTACGCTCGGTTAAAGGATTCTTCGGCTCACACCGTCCTATCCTGGATCAAACCTGACGAAGATTTCCAGAACCTGGGGAATATTACCATCCGAACATTCCCATCCCAAAAAAAAAGAATCATCTGATACCTGACCAGCGGGCACCCCCATGGCCAGCTATCAGATAAAGAGGGTACGTCAGCCCAAAAACCTGGCCTATCCCTGATTTAATCCCGTCTCTCCGTTAAAAATACCGTCCTAAAAACTCACTCCAAGTTTGACTAGCGGGCACCCCCATGGCCAACCTTGGAGATAAGGGTTGTTTTGATTCTAAGGAGTCAATCCAACCTAGAATCGTTCCTGTCGAACACTACACCTGGGGTTTTAAAAGTCGAACAGAAATAAATAAAAGTAAATTAAAGAAATCTTCCTCGTCTTTCTCTCTCTCTCCGCACCGTTCCGTAATACCGTTTATCAGAGAGAGAAGGACTCAGGAGAAAATATCCGTCTCAACCGCCGGTGATACGTGATTTACGTTACGACGTCACTACAATATTCATTCGCTCTAAATTACAGGTGCCGGAGACAAACTAGGTCCGTTTCACACACACTTACGCACAGACACCCGCTCGATCACGCACACACAAAACTCACACTTTTATAATAAATCATCATTCTCATTTGCTATCATTCAGTTCAAATCATTCATTTAGCTTTTAATTAGAATTGTAGTTTATAGGAAGAATATAGTTTCTTTAATTTTGTTAAAAAAACCAACGATTAAATTATTTCTTGCCCTTAAAGCTGACCCTGGCTCGATTGAAGCGTCCGGTAGGGCAAAAATAATAGAAGTTTCCAAAAGTACAAACGTTGCTTAGGTGTCCAATAAAGGACGGTAAAAACGCAACGTCACAAGTGACTATACCTGGAAAATCAACGTTGGAAGTAAGCTGATTCGACAGAAACCAATGATCGAATTTCAATCCCATGGAGTATAGACATAAGTGGACCAAAGTTCTGTACATCGACTTTACAAAAAATAAATATTTTCGAGTAGTTAAGCTAAAATATAAATATATGAATTGTCTATTCGATTAATTCTCGTCTTCTATTTAATTAAAAAACGTAAAAAAAATAAAAACGTACATATGACATACTTCAGAGCGTTGGATAAATCGAACTAGTAAATTTTTTCAGGTGCCCCCCATTTTCATTACGGCCCTGTCCTCTGAAACGCATAAGAAAAGATATGGCGAGTTTGAAATACACAACTTGAATGTTTTTCTATAGACACAACAGACTTTAAATAAAAAAAACGAATTCTAAAAAATTTTTGACGAAAATAAACTTTATTATTACGACGCGAATTTCACAACCCGATGCGGAAAAAACAGAGACATATACTTATAAAATTTTCGCCAACTAGACGATGAAAGATGACAGGTGATGAGGTGGGGGAGCAGGGGAAGTCGATTTAGCAGCGCGCTCAGGAGGCGATAGCGGTAATTGTTTGTACTAGAAAATTTCGGTCGCCTAGTTGACGAAAACATTATAAGTTGTGACGTTGCAAATTTTGCACGTGACAAAAATATACATTTATTTCCAATTTTAAATAAAGAGAGCTCTTGCGCTCACAAAGAGTCAAATTCGGCACTCCTAATTGTTTTATTTATATTTTATTTTATTATTTTACTACTTCCTACCTTATAATTATAATTATATTTTTATCCTTATAATTAATTATATTTTTAAGTTTTATATTGTTAGTTTTAAGAAAGAAATTATGGAACTATTTTTATTTTTATATATTTTTTTTTATACAATTTCCGAGCTCTGAGGTCTTAGGATGAAATCTGGAGGATTCCCACCAACTTACACAGCTTATTTGGTCCATCAACAACACCTACATCTTCAAATCATCGTATGGTTACTAAGAGATTTATATCTTATTTTATGATCATCTCTCTTAACATCCAAAACGTCAATCCTGTTAATATTGGATAGAAGGATTGATTTTGGTCTTCCAAAGTCCTAGGCGCACCCCTGGCAACGATTGACCGTGGCGACTACCAAGAAATTCCTTGAAGGAATAGGTAATCTCGCCTATTATTATGTCTTATCTCTCTTCTGTTTTTGAACAGACATCTTTTGGCTTTTTATGCCTTTTTCTCTCTTTTTGTTACATCTGTGTCTCGAGCATCGATGGAGTTAGAGTTCATCGTTCTCCATCATATCTTAGAAGTATTGCCGGCCCTGAAATCATCATCGGAAACACAATTCTTCTGTCTAACTCCCTCTCGTAGGAAGGAGTTCGGAATTTCTTCGTCTATCAACGACGGCTGATAACCTGCGAAAAGAAAGAAGACAGGACGATAGGATGGACAAATGGGAAGCGGACCTCATTAACTATCCTTCTCCAGACCATTAGTTTATACGGAAATTAGGCCTACGCGCATCAGCCCTTCTCCTTAATTGTAGAATCGTCAAATTCCCCTCAACTTGACGAGTGAACTTGAGATATTATATTCGTTCCTTTTCATAATTGTGAACTCTCGGTGACCACACGCAGCTTTCGACTTGTTTTCGCTTCTCAATATCAAATTTATAAGGTAGGATTCGAATTTCTTTATGATTTAGCCAGGAATTTGATTGTTTTTATTTAATTTTAACTTTTTTTCTCTTTATGTAATTTGATCCTTTAAAATTGTATTACTCCTTGGCTAAATCATCGTTTGATTATATTGTATTTTGATATTTTTTTTATTGTATATTTCTTTCACCTGCTTACTCTGAATTTTACTATGTTTTATATGTAAATTATTTTTATCTGGAATGCCGAATGCCGTAGGATATCATTTATTGGATTTTTATATATATTTGAGCCTAAATTATATATTCCCAGTTGAGATTCCCTATATAACTATGTATTAATGTTTGAGACCCTCCCTTTTAATTAAAATGTTTATTAATATTGTATTATAGTCCTGTTTAAAATATCCTTTTTTATCTGTAATATTTGAGACAATCCCTTTTCATTAGAAAATGATTATTTATGATAATGTATTTATATTACTAAGACCCTTTTATAATAATGCTTGAGACCCTTCCCTTTCGACCAAAATTTTTTATTATTATTATAGTTGAGATTCCCTTAATTGTGAATTTCAGACCCTTCCCTTTTATAATTAATTTGATTGTCGATTTTATTCTTTTATTATAAGGAACTTAATTTTATATCTATTTTGTGCTTGATTTAAATTTTTATATATTGTTATTTAATTTTAAATTCTTTAATTGTCTAGTTTTAAATTAATAAATTTTGTTAATTTCTATTCTATTTTAACTCGAGCTTTTTGATTAAAGAACCACCCCTCTCTACAACGAATTATTTGAGACTGAGCTAATTTATTTTTGTTTTCTTTTGAATGTATCTTGTTTTTGTTTTATTTAATTGATTTAACCAGGATTTGCAAAATCACCTTATCGTTATCTATTATTTTTATCTTTATCTCTTTTATCTTGATGTATTTTGCAAAATTTATGGTTAAATTGACTAATTGTGTACCAAGAAAGGACTGTCGCCCAATAATTTGTTTGAAAATTAGCTTACATGGTATAGCATAAATATCTTTGGTTTATTATAAAATTTATCTTTAAAAATTGCTTATTTTATTTAATTATTGTTTCTCTTATTTGGACCAATTGTGCGTTATTTCAGAGACCTTTAATTTATTAAAAAGTAACGTCACAAAGTATATTCCTTTCTTCAAAACATGTTCAAAAAACGCACGTATTCTAACTTGTAAAGAGGGCTGGACATTGCTGTTTTCAGACCGATGAACAAAACAGGGGAAAAAATCTAATAACAGGTAAAAAAAACTCGTCATAGGTAAAAAAAGATTCAGAACAGGGCAAAAAAGACATATTTTCCCTCTTCTAAGTCTTTTTTGCCCTATTCTGAATCTTTTTTTTTTTACCTATGTCGAGTTTTTTTACCCTGTTATTAGATTTTTTTCCCCTGTTTTGTTCATCGGTATGAAAACAGCAACGTCCAACCTGCCATACACGTTAAAAACAATCGCGAATTTCGTGTTGGCATCTGAAAGAATAAGAAATTGAAACTTTTAGTATTTCATTTTTTTTTCGTTCAGTGTCCGTGTTGTGCCTAATATAATTCATTTATACGAGTGCGTTTGACATTTAGTTGCTCTTTCTCGCGATTCGTCTGCTCTGTTTGCATTCGCTCCTGTTTAAAAAATTAATATTTCCAGACAAAATATTCTTTCTCTCTTCAAAAACGGGACGAAATTTAATTTTTATGAGACCCAGAACTATGCAAGATCCTAAATATTTGGTAAGTTGTTTCTATATCGTCCAAAAAACATTTTCTTAAAATACATACGGTAGCAGGGTCGGTCTTAGAATTGTTTTAAAAATTTCTATTTTCAAGGATTTCCAAGTCCGTTAATCCAACGTCCTTAAGCTTTATTTTGAGACTAAAAAACATGCCTTTTTTCTGCAAAAGTAAAAAATATTGATTTCTTTAAAAATTATTATAACCATTCGATAGACAAAAAAAAAAGCTATGAAAAACATGTGGGACAAAATTTTGAATATTCCATAGGAAAGGAGCTTAATACCTTCGAAATAGCACGAAACCGCATAAAATAGAAAAAATTCGAAAAATTCCCCCACTCCTATCTCGGTAAATTTTTATTCAATCGAAAAAATCTTTTTCCTCTAAAGTTGTACCTAATAGGACTATACTCTACCCATATTTGAGTTTGATCAGGCAAAGTCGAATACTAAGGGTGGTACATTTGAGGAATAATGCCCCATATACGGAGAGGAAGAGAAACCTCACGTTGAACGCAATAGTTGTATCTACTGGGTCTGTTACAGCATCACAATTTTTTTCTTTACATATAGATGCAAAACCTTCGTTTGCCCACCCTTCACAGTCATCAAAAATGTCCGACTCCGCATGTACGCAAAAGCAATAAGAAAGATCCCCATCATCGATGAGCAAAATGCTGTCACCACTTAGCAAAATGGTCTCCAGGGTTACCTTTTGGTAACCATTTTGGCCATCAGTTGCTATCTGGCGTTCTGGATGAGGTTGGGTTTATTTCGTTCGTGAACATTTGTTTTTGTTCATTTTCGTTTAAGTAATTTGGTGCATAAATAAAGAAACAGTTGTGACGAGTTATGTTTTCTTTTATTTTCAAGAAAGTATTTTCCCTCGCTTGCTATACATTTTCCCCATCTCTCGGGCAATTTGTGTATGCCACGCCCCAAAAAAAGTCGAAGTGTCGAAGTGTTGTTCAGCGAGCGCGTGACCCATCGACGAAAACAGGTGGTATCAGAAGGGGCCAGGTCTAGTGAATAAGCGGGATCAGGTAGCACCACGAAGGAATAATAAGGAGACCCAACTGCCAGTGGAAAGCCTTTCGAAACTGGAAACAAAAAGTAGATCGAAAAGAACTTTATTTGAGTGCGCATGTGCGTAGTTGTCCTCTTCCTACTCGTGGGAAAGTGTGCGAGTGAGAAAGTTTTTAAAATTGACATTAAATAGAGAGGTTATTAAATATTTAAATCCTTTATAATCCTCGCATCACAACGTTGTTCAAATCAATATAAAAAATCTTTGACTATATATGTATAATATGTAAAAGATCAAAAAGTACATTTTTTTAATATAAGGTTCAGATTTAAAAATATTCTATGGTTTACATTTTCGATCTTAGACATCTAGGTCGATATTTTTTTCATTATGTAGGTTTTTTATCACAAAAAATATATTTGGAAGTGATAGAAAAAAAAATTATTCACTAAATTTATTTCAACGTATGATTATAACGAAATAATAACAAAGATTTATTACAACTCCAACATTTCAAGATAAAAAAAATTTAATAATATTCTACATACTTACCACTTGTATACTTAATCAACTCTTTTTATATC
>UCOH01007077.1:0-14001 GCA_900474275.1 Synergus japonicus
ATTAAAAATCACTGCTGGCTTTGAACTACGATAAGACGGTGAAAAAAGAGATAGAATATTTAAAAAAAAGAAAACAGTTGGAAAGCTTGTGAAATTTCGCGTCTAGTGGTGCCAACCAGATTTTTTTGATCTTCTGAAAAGAATACGGCACGTGAGAAGTTTAAAAAAAAAATTCAAGATTTTCTCAAATTTTGTACCTCGAATTCAACTTTTTGCATGATCTAGGAAAATTGTCACAAAAATTTGAAAATTATACGACATAGAGCCTAAAACTTTATCCTTAATTTAAGTGAAAGAAACTTAAAAAATCGAGTATTTGAAGGAGGCGAGCAGCAGACCGGCCGAGAGCCGTGGAAGAAGTTTAAAACTTCTTCCAAAGCTCTCGGCCGGTCTGCTGCTCGCCTCCTTCAAATACTCGATTTTTTAAGTTTCTTTCACTTAAATTAAGGATAAAGTTTTAGGCTCTATGTCGTATAATTTTCAAATTTTTGTGACAATTTTCCTAGATCATGCAAAAAGTTGAATTCGAGGTACAAAATTTGAGAAAATCTTGAATTTTTTTTTTAAACTTCTCACGTGCCGTATTCTTTTCAGAAGATCAAAAAAATCTGGTTGGCACCACTAGACGCGAAATTTCACAAGCTTTCCAACTGTTTTCTTTTTTTTAAATATTCTATCTCTTTTTTCACCGTCTTATCGTAGTTCAAAGCCAGCAGTGATTTTTAATAGTGCTTGCGCCAATCGTACGGACAATTTCCGACGGTAGTGTATATTTACTCCAATAAAAGTTAATAGACAATAGCAACGGTGTTTTGTTTTCTTCTACAAATATTATAAATAAAGCAAAGCATTAGTTTAAGGAATAAGCGGCAAAATTGCCGCTTGGATTTTCAAACATTCCTAATTTTTTAACCATTCATCTGATTGAGCTAAAACTTTGCAGAAAACTTGTTTGAACCTTAATGAAAAAAATTAACACTTTTCTATTTTTAACAATATTTTGAGATTTCTTCCTTAGATGGTTTCACTTCATTAATTTAGTATTCGTTTATTTAGTTTTTATTTAGTATTAGTGTGAAATCGAAAAATTCACTTTTTACCAATTATATAGTTTTCCACGGATTCGCTCGGATATAGATTTTGGATTGAAAAGGATTCAGACGGATATGAAATCTTGTTATCCGAAATTTTCGTCAGGGCAAACTTTCGAATGTTTCTTCCATCACTATTACTACTTCTAGTAAAAATAAAAACACTTAAGGGGTTATACGCACTTGTAATTTTTAAAAAATCGATTTTTCAATAATTTTTCTGGTAAGGCCTTTCATTTGATTAATAAACATCTCCGGAAGGGCCTCCAAAAAAAGACATTTGGCGGTGAGCAGTATATCTCTGGTTTGAGTCATCGAAAATAAAAAAAACCTAAGAGATTCTATTAGTGTATGATATTATCTAGTGATTGATCGAAGGAATAAGGAAAATATCGAACACGCCGAACGTGCATTTGGCGCGCGTTTAAAGCAAATTACCTTAAAAATTGAACTCATGGTCAAAATTGATGGTACAGTTAAATGGCTCTCTCAATCCTGGTCAACTTTTGCCTAAACCATTTTTTCGTAAATAAAGTATTTTAGAAGATACTTATACATTAAAATGGATCACTCTGTATTTTAGAACAAAAATTAAACGCGTTTTTCTCGAAACAACGTTTTTCGACCCGGCCTGCATGATTCAGAAAAAACTATTGGACCGATCGGGCTGAAATTTGGATGTTATTCTACACATGCATGTGTCTTAATGACATGAATAAAAATCATAATTATTGATTAATATTTAAGCCTTTTTTAAACAAATTACGATTACAAAAATGGTGAAAAAATTTCAAGTCGGCCATTATGTTGTTTTTTTCGGATTTCAACTATTTTGGTTCATGCGATAGCGGCAAGTCTAATCTTTATAAATCGTATTGATTTTTGTCTTTCCGAGCCTCCAAACTTATAATATCTTGTCCACCAGTTTTTAAAATAGGTAACTTCCGGCAACCACACCAGCCAGATTTATCAGTAAAAAAAAATTTGTGTATAGTATTTTATATCTATATGCATGTGTGAAAAGATATAATCTGTAATACAAATTTTAATTTGAAAAATAAATTCTAAAAAAGAAAAGGTGAAAACTTTGGTACTAACCACATAAAAGAAATTTTTTCTTTTCGGGAAATCAAGCTCACCAGTTGTCGAAAGAGTAGGTCGGCAGGCAATCTTCTTTTTAAGCTAGAGAAGTGAAATGGACTTCTGAAATTACGTGAAACTCAACGATAGGGATGTAGTTCGATGTTGTCGTGGAACATGTAGGCTAAGAACTCACTCTCAACTGTCCCGTCGTGTCGTCTTCGTGCACTGGCTCCTTTGGGAATATATTCTACTTCAGCAGGACTGGTACAATTTCCAGTCCTTCTCGTTCCAAGGTTTGCATCCCGGCTTCCAATTTGTTCAATAACCTGGTGTTATTTTACATGCGACACCTTTTCTTTCACTTATCTTACTAATGAAATTCCCTTGAATGCATTCTAACTCGAACGGCTTTACCACCTGTGCAAATTTCGGAAATTATGCCTGTGATGGATACCATAAGAGCAAATTTAGTTACCTCAATTTTACACTCGGCATTATAAGTATGTTTTTTCCTAAAACATACCTCTGTTACCTCTGTTTCGTACAGATGAAGATAAATGGCTTAGTTTTAGGAAAAAATATTTATTATTGCGAGCGTAAAGTTTTGGAATAGTATATTACACTACGATTAGCGACTGTACTGACTTGTGGCAGTAACGTGCAACAGTTGGTAGCAGTAGTACGTGTTGGCTTTCCACCGGAGAAATGCTGCCATTGGTCAAAATTTGGCGCACGATTTAAAATCGAAGTACAGTACAACTCCGCTAAAAGGTACCCCGATAAGGGGTACCTTTTAGCGGGTTTTAGGGGTTTTCATGGTCTTGATGATGTGACATTTGAGAAAAAAAAAACTTGTTTGATATTGGGAACGCCTCCGACTAGGATTTCGTTGATATTGGAAACGTCGATTGTATTTATTTTCTCCATAAACTTTAAAAATCGCACGAGTCGTTTACCGTTACTAAAAGCAATACACTCGAGTCTTTCAAATGTCAATTTTTTGCAACATAACAATATAAGCATTTGAAAACTATAATATCATGTATAGTAAAGTATATATATTCTTCAAAACGTCAAGTCAAAATCGGCTCGTGTTAAAATCAAAAAAATTTAGAAAAAAAAATATGACCTTTCTTTTTTCAGATTTCGAATCAAATTGGGGGGATCGAGACTCTCTAGCATCAAAAAAATATTTTCAATGCATTTTTGAACCACCCTAATGCTCATACCAAGTCGTTACTACAATTCTTCAATTATAAATCTTAAGTCGAATACATTAATTGAGTTACGATTAAAGAAATCCTTAATCGATGAAGATTAAAATTTAGTAATTTCCTTCAGTTTGGATATGGATGTTTTAGAAATCGCAAAATAATCGTAAAATCTTTAAATTATGATTACAAATCCGAAATCAGCGTTCCTTTTGATGGAAAGCTATAGGTTTGTGTTAAAGGTTGAATTTGCATTCGAAATGCTTGCTTAATTTTTAAAGCTTTCAAAAATTCGGTCTACAGAGGTATTTTTAAATTTCATTTGTCTACCTGAAATTTTAATTAATAAAGTTTCCCTTGACTGAAGGTCATTGGAAGAGTAATGGTTACTCCATTTGGTGCAGAATTATTACTTTAGAGATGTTCAGTTGAAACTAAATTATAATTTAATTAATCTGATTATTCGAGCAAGATCTCAGTCATTAAGTCAAATCGTTTTTCTTCTGAAGTAGCTTTTAATGTCCCTTGTGTCAATTATGATAAAAATATTTTACATCAGATAATAAACATCATGCGTTGGTTACAAAGAAAGTTCTAAGAATTCTTAAGTAAAGAGGAATTTTCTGAATCTTTCCGGATTATTTAAGAATATTCTACAATTAATCACAAATTCATCGCAAATCCAACACCATTCTACAATTTTCTGAATGAAAAATTAAATCTAGAGTGTTAAAATATATAACTTACCATAAAACATTTCATAAATAAATTTATTTTTAATTCTGGGTATGAGCATATTTGAAGTGAACTGGTATAGTTTCAGAACGTGTGCCTAATGCCAGAAGAAGAATAATATTTTTGGGTGAACAAGAGACTCAGGCAGACCATGTGTGGATTATTTTTGTTATCATATTTGTTTAACTTTTTCCATGGTAGTATTTCACACGTGGCGTGACGCGCGTAATCCGAACCACTCTTCTCGTTTAAAGAATTTTTTTTTACGTGTGAAAATTACAGTTTCCCGGGAGTTTCGCCGTTAAGTGCAGCCTGCACATCCGGGTTATAATGTCAGGGTCCTCCCGCTCCCACCAACGAGACTTATGACTCCGGTAATACGTTTTCCATTATGGCTAGCCGAAACTGGTCGACTCGCTAGTTAAATTTCTGAGACTCGTTGCTGGACTTCTCTCATTAAATTTTCGCCTACAAAACCAACCCAAACGCTGCAATCGAAAGCGCCCTAATCATATGAAATCTTATAAATAAATTATATTATAAATGTTTAATATCTTAGATATTCAAATAATAATTTATTGTTTATACAATTAAGAAATATTTGAAAATAAAATTACATCATGTAACGATAATAAACTGCAAGTAGTTTAAATATTGGGAAATATCATTTTTTAAACAAATGGAATTTATTTACACAAATGAAAACTAATTTTTCAATCTGAATAAATAGTCCATTAAATCAATGGTAATAATATTTTATCAGAACAAAAGAATTTTCGGAAAAAAATTAGTTCAACAAATACAATTTGTTTAATTAATTGAAAATTAATGCAACATTGTTAAACAATATTCCATTAGACCAATAGAAGTCATTTTTACAAAGAAAAACGTATTTAAAATGGAATTTGTTTAAATAATTAAAAATTAACTAACCAATATTGATGAATATTCCAATAGACTAATAGAAATAATTTTTATAAAAAAATACGAGAATAAAGCGTACAGAAGCCCGGTTTTATGAAAAATTGACATCTTTGGTTTTAAGTGTAGTTTTCAAGGCATCGTGGGGGTGCGTTAGGGGTGTCAAACTCATATGTGTGGTACATGAAATTCTTTGTTGGATAATCCTCTACAAGTCTCTACAATCTCCCGAACCACTTTTCGAAACCCTGAAAAATTATTCCAAAAACTCTGAAAAGTAATTTTTTTCCATGCAATTTACATGGGAACTTCAAGTCAAAACCCGCACGTTTTAAAATCAAAATGTAGAAAAAAAATATGACCTTTCTTTTTTCGGATTTCGAATCAAATTGGGGGGATCGAGACTCTAGAAAAAAGTCTTTTTGATCCACACTTGAGTGCTTGAGTGGTGATCGTCATAATCAGAAGAGTCACGTCAGTATTTGGTTCCAATTAAAACTCTTGCTGCAGTAAATGTCTGTGATCTTTTCGCCCCTTTATCATATTATGCTGTTCTAATTTTATTTCTTATTCTAAACGAAGCAAAGAAACCATATTATATCATTTACATTTTAAGATAGATTAAAAAACGTTTTATATTGTTTGAGATCTTTATTTCAAATTAAAATATAAAGCAGAGTAGATGTTGTTATTTCTTCAAGACCAATTTTAAAATGCTAATTGAAAAATTAGTATACATAAATCTTCGAATTGTTTGCTATTATTACTTCTGGGCAGACTCGCATAATCTTATTTTAAAGAATGAAAGGTGTTCTCGTTTTAGGATAGGAAAAAAGGTATTCTTATCTCTGGGTTGAGGATAAATACCAAATTTTAAAATAAAAAAACCTGCTCGCTTCTGAGGCGAATTTTCTTTACATTTCGCTCTCATTTATTAACCGCTTACCAACCTTTATCGCTGCTACATACTTTTGTTTTAATTACTTTAGTTTTAAATGAAAAGGAGATCTAATTTATTTCAGGGGTAGACTACTATATATCATGAAGAAATAACCATATTTCGCGAATTTCTTTTTGTCGCAATAAAGAGATAAATCGAAATTCTATAAAATATATAATAAATATAATAAAATAATATATTAAAAAAATATTTTTCTCAAGGTCATTCATGACAAAATGGCAGTTGGGCTGCATTTTTCCATCGACGCCTTTTTTCAAAAGGGTTCACGTCTAGAAATCTGATTCCCGCAATTTTGGTTGTACAACAAAAAAATTAAAATTTTAGATTCTATAGAACAACAGCAAGAGACATATGTGGGCATTTCTCTACAATTTTGCATTTTCGGCATTTGAAAAAAAAAATTTAGCGGCACAGTCTTCCAACCGATCTTATCCTCTTCTGTATGCTTTAAAATGAGAGGAAAAATTTTGGAAACTCAGTTTCCGAGCTCGGTAGTAAGAAAGAGCGATAACAAAATAAATTAAAAAGGTTGTTAACTGTTTAGTGTATCAAATTCATTTTTCAACTGATATAAGTATTTATATAAACAGCGAGACGATCGGAAAAGAGAAATAGCGTTTTTTTTCCTTTTCCTTTCTGATTTTACAGAAAAAAGCAAATGTAATATGTACCTCGATTTCAGGGTAAATATTAGTTGTAACAAAAAATATCCTTAGGATAGACGTGAAAATGTCAATTTATTGTACCTTCTTTTGTTTCTATGCGAGAAAATTATATTTTATCCACAATAAAAGAAGAAATATTTTTGACTTCTGAGAATTATTGCCTTGAAAACGCATTCAGACTTCATTTACGCACGTACTGATTTACCAACATATTATATAAGTGTCGAAGAACAGTTTTCCAACATAAAATTACACCTAGCTATTGATAAATAAGTGTGCCAGCCGAAAAAGTGATTTTTTCCCTTGAGTTTCTTTTCCAATATTATATTTCTACAATCCCATACTATTGATCTATTGTAGGCACATGTTTCGTTTTTGTACCATTTTATAGAGTAGATCAAGTAGAATACTTTTTACCCTTTTTATTTTTTTCAAAAACCGAACGGTAAAAAAATTACGGGAACAAAAGCAAACTTTAGATAAATTTCAATAATCTATCATCACAACTTTGGGAATTTTTTTCAACTTCCACATAACCGGCAAACCTATCTAATGGCCACTTTACCGCTATTAGTTCAAATGTCTGACGCTATTTCTCGTGAAAGTCGAGGACTGGGTTAAAATGACCTAGTGTGTCCTCGAAGTGTTAGGGTGGAATCCCATGCATGCGCAAAATGCAAAGCGCAAAACAAACAGCCAATGATAGAGAATCTTTGAGAAGACAGAAATCTAAAAGTTTTTTGCAATTGGCTGTTCATTTTACGCTTTCCGTTTTGCGCCCACATGGGACGGAACCCTTAAAAGTTTTAAAAGCTTTAAAGAGTATCTCTCTTCTGCATTCTGTAATGACTTGGATCTGTTTGAAAAGATAAAGTAATTACACGAACTTTCGGATTTAATATTCAAGAAAAAATAGTTTAAAAAATTATATATATGTATACAGGGTGTCCCATTTTAACTTGAACAGCAGGATAACTCGAAACTTTGCATAGAATTCGAAAAATTTTCGGATAAAAGTTGTATGGTTCAGAGGGGGTTAACTGTTGATGATTCAGAAAGAGCGGGAAATTCTACGTTCAGATGGGGCATCATTTGTAGATTCCGTTTGTAATTATTAAGGCAAGATCGTGTAGAGATCCAGCAAGTCAAGGCAAGATCATGTAGAGAACCAACCAGTCAAGGCAAGATCCTGCAGAGATCCAGCCAGTCAAGGCAAGATCATTTAAAGATCCAACCAGTCAAGGCGAGAGAGAGACTGGGCACTATTCACAACTAATCAGTGGCCTGGGATGTTGTGGAATCACACAGAAAAACTACTTGATCCTCCCAGACCCCACAAATGATACCTCATCTGAACATAGAATTTCAAGTTCTCTCTGAATCCGGTGTCAAAAATAGGGCTTCCTACTTAAAAGAAAACAAAATCGACCTTGAAACGACCTTGAAAATCAAGTTCAAGGTCAATTTTGACGTCATCATTAGTTTACCCCATCTTAACCATACAACTTTTATCCGAAACATTTTTCGAATTCTTTGCAAAGTTTCAAGCTATCCTGCTGTCCAAAATTAAAATGGGGCATCCTGTATAGTATGTATATGTGTTTGCGCTAAAATTATTTTTAAATCTATATCGTAAATTCTCATTGTTGAGTTTATTGGGGACCTTGTCTTCTGAACCAATTTTGAGAATAAATCAGAGGGTATACTGGAAACTGGGTTTCGATGATCACTGTTTAGGATATAACTCAAGACTCGGATCTTGAATTGCAGACTCGTTCCAGATTGAAATTTTGGGCATTTAGGTGTAAGAATTCCAAGAAATAGGGAGCCCCCACTACTGGACGTCGAGCTCGGAAATTGCGCGTGTGTGCAAAATGTGCGTGTGTGTTGGTATGAGAAATTAAGGTTTTGCAATACATTAGAGTTTTGAATCCAAGATCCCTTTAGTGGTGTTATAGAAAGTAACAATTGTTCTAATACTGTTAATTGGTTAGAAAAATGTAGGTAGAATTACTATTCTATCTAACACGTTTACTTATCATCCTATAATTTTCTCACATTAGAATTATCGAATCAAACCTTCGTGGAGGATGTCATTCTTTTGAAGATGAGTATAAATAAATTTACTTTTAAAGCTCTTTCAATTGAAAAGCGTTGAACTGTGAAATGTTGATTTTGAAAATTCGGAAGCAGCTTCCGCTATTGATGTCAAAAGAAGACGTTATCTTGAAAGGATGCAGTAAATACTTTCCGGTTTGTCCGACTCTAGTATGAAGCTCGCGCTTCTGCAATTTCGTGTTCTGAATGCACATCGACTTTATCCGCAAACCACAGCAGTTGCACGTGCTTTTGCCACTGTCCAGAATTCCCATTTCGCGGTTATTGGTCGGCCATTCAGTGGTTAGAAATGCGATCGTGAACTCGTTGATGCATTACTCCGATCTCTTACAAGACTTACATTCAATACAGATAAAAGTCTAGTACTTCCAATTGTAATTTGATTTTTAGGCCTAAACCGAATTCTCGAATCGACTTCTTTTTTGAAATTTTGATTTAATCCTCCGTTAAAGTGCTTCAAACTTATGTTAAAAATGACTGGTTAAAGTTTGGTAATGATTGGTTAGGTCATTCTGAAGATGCAAAACACCTTTTTTTCGACTTTTGGCAGATTAGCTGTAATTTGCTCGTTTATCGATAATTTTACCTGAGAAAATTACTGTTATTATTGTTTTTAAAAGTTCTTGTTCTCTTTTTAAAGATAAATTTTCATAGTTTTTGTGCGTTATTTAGATATTTAAAAAAATATTTTCCTACCCTGGCGAAAGCTTCGGATAAGATTCCAGTCCGAGCTAATCCGAAGTCATCCGAGCTAATGCGAAATCTCTATCCCAGCGAATCCGAATCAAACCGAACCATTCCGAAGAAACTTTTCAATCCGTACGAATCCGAATATTCAATCCGAATTTTCAATCCTAATCAATCCGAACCATTCCTAAGAAATTTTCCGATCCGAATGAATCCGAAGATTCAATCCGGATGAATCCGAACAATTTCGGATAGGAATCTCCCTTGAAACTTCGGATTGGCTCGGAATGAAACTGATTCGCTCGGAAAGAGACTTCGCATTGGCTCGAATTAATTCGGATAGGAAATTTTTTATCCGAAGCCTTCGCGGGGCAGCTTCTGCGATAGGCTTAATTTGTACAAATTTGAGCCTGTGACAGAAACTAGGAAAATAATTTCCAAAATATCTAAACAGCGTACACAATGACTGAAAATTTATCATTAAAATAAGACCAAGCACTTTGAAAAATTGTCTATAATAATAATCTTCATATTCATTCATTCATTAATTTACTTTGTTTGCACTTTGGAAAAGTTAGTTTCTATGTTTTCGCTCGCTTTTTCGTATTTCTTTGTTTTGAAATGTTAACATAGTAAAATAACTATTTTACTTGTATATTATATAATATTTAGTAAAATAGTTATTTTACTAACTATATTTACTAAAGCTAGCTGTGAAGTTGTATCAACTTTTGTGCTCATTCAATGAGCACTTTACTTCCTGTAAGCAAATATGATTTGCTTCCTCATAGAGGAAGCATTAAGCTTCGATATAACTTGTTTCCATTTATATTTCCAGTTATATTTGAAAAATTCATTTTTAAAAAATTAATGAAGCATTACTTTTTTATTTTTTCATGAAATGCATTAATCATATAGGTCAATCGATTCGTCTCGATGAAAGGAATCTTCATTTCCCTTACACCAGCTTTAAATTTTCAATATTTGAGTAGTTATAGTGGAAAAATGAATTTTACGAAAATTATAAAAGTACATAAAACTTTTGAAATTAAATATTTTGTTAAACCATTGTAAGAAATTCAACTAGGTATATAGTGGAATAACTATGCAAAATTTCATCAATTTATCTCCACGCGTTTTCAAGAAATTGCTGGATCGTGACACACATACACACATACACATACACATACACATACACATACACATACACATACATACATACATACCTACATACATCCGGACATTTTTTCAGATCATCATATTAGATATATTGCCCTTGAAATATGTTCAAAAAAACCTTTTTTAGAAAACTGGATTTTGTCACCACTACAAAGCTTTCTCTATGAGGAAGCAATAGTATATTTTAGTAACTATAGTTAGTGTAATTTCAATGATATTATTGAAATTTGAGATGCAGATAAAGGTATGTTTATATTTCTAGTATTATAATTAATATAATATAAAAATTCAAAATCACTTGCTTAACCTTGTCTTTTATGTTCTATATATTAGAAAAATTAAAATATTTTTAACCCGATTTGATTATCGTGAGTCGTTCTTGAACTATGAATTTTTAGAAAATCGATGTTTTATACAAGGAAAAGTATAGATTTGTTTATCGTGAATCGCCCTAGACCTACGAATTTTTTAATAAATATCTTTATTTTCGGGAAGTTATAATTGAATTCGTCTGAAATTGCCCAAAATTTGCTTAAATTCTCTTCAAATTGCCTTAAATTAGGTATATTAAATTAAATAATTTTAATTTTTTGAGAAAATATCTCCAACTCTTGAAATAATTTTAATTCTTTTGAGTTCTGTTAAATACCTTTGAAGTTCATATTTGAAATACTCATATATTAAATTTCAATTTGAATTCATAATTTAAATTTTATAGACTTGGATTATAGGTCAATTTTTTTTTCTTCTAGCCAAATTTTCTAATATCTTCGTTTTGTTAGTTTAGATTTGTTTTCAATTTATTGTCACTTTTATGTCTCCTATTTTTATAAATGAAATTCAACTATTTACATTTTTTAATGACAATATGTACTGTGATGACTGGGAATGGTAATTTAAAATAAAGCTTAAATATAACATGTAAAATGAAAAATAAAAACTGAAGATAAATTATGAAGTGTCTTGATTATATCATAATATCCAAGATCTATATTTCCACATTATCGAAGCTTATCTTGGTTTAGAAAAATGTTCAACAGGCTGTTGAGTTACTGGAGAGAGACTAAGCAATGATGCGATATGCGCCTCCATAGCTCAGGGGTTAGAGCACTGGTCTTGTAAACCAGGGGTCGAGAGTTCAAATCTCTCTGGAGGCAACTTTTTTTACTACGAAATTCCGACTTTTAAATAATTAAAATTAGTTAAAAAACTTTAATTGACTTGCATAATTAGTTCTAAACAGTGTAGAACAATTATTTTGTAGAGAAGAATTTTATTCGAAAAATATACACTTTCATGAAATCATAAACATTACAGAAAAAATTATAGAAAGATAATTATAAATAATTTTAATTTTTTGAAAATTTACTTCGAACCCTTTTGAAATATTTTCTTCTTGTCAAGAATTTGTTTCTTTTTTTTTTTTACAGTTTTCTAAGAATTTTGAGATGAAGTTTATATTGTATATTATATTCCCCTTAAAATACTTTAGAAATCCATAAAATTCTTTCTCTTCAAATCTGAATTAGTGAAAAGTCGGTCACAAACTTTAGTGAAAAATTTTACTAATTATTAGTTGTATTTATCTATTTAATTTCATAGTTATAAACTTTTCCTTTAAATATTAAATATCCAACATAAATAATAAATAAGTATTTAAGTTAAAAAATAACTTACAATTAGTAGAATTTTTCACTAAAGTAAATTAATGACTGACTTTTGAGCTTTTCGCTGATTTAGGTTTTTCGTGGTGTAGCACGTGTACAAAATTGATAGTAATTAATATTTTCGATATTATTAAAATTTTGTTTATCACCAAAAGTTGAGGTTTTTGGCAATATTCTTTTAGAAGACTAGCAAGGCAAGTTTTTCTTCTTACTATTTCAAATCATTCCAAAGCTAATCAGATTTGAAACTATTATATATATTCGAGATTTTCAAGACATTTTTAGAGAGGAATTTCAAAGGGTTTCTAAGGATTTTAAAATATTTCAACAAAAAGCGATTTATAAGGATTTAGTAAAATTTTAAAATATTTTTAAAGGAATTTGATGGGATTTCTAATACTTTTAAGGATAAAATTTCAAGTGGTTTAAAAGTTAACTGGGTTTGCAAAAATAATGTATGTGTGTCGCTTTATAGAGAGAACCTACTTTTTTTAAAAATAAGTTTGCTTCCTCAAATAGGAAGCTTTGTAGTGGTGACAAAAGGCACTTTCAAAAAATAGTTTTTTTGAACATATTTTAAGTGGAATATATCTAATATGATGTCTAAAAATTTTCCAGGTGTATGTGTGTGTGTGTGTGTGTGTGTCACGTTTTTAATGATCCTGCAATATCCAGTGATCGCAGAACGTCGGATTTTTTGGCCCCCACTCTACGACGCACGAGCTCATGCTTTCTCTCTCTAGCAACAGTCACGAACCTATTGATAGAGAAAGATAGCATGAGCTCATGGGTCGTAGAGTGGGGGCCGAAAAATCCCATGTTCTGTGATCACTGATCCTGCAATATCTTTAGAACGCGTATAGATAAATTGATGAAATTTGGCATATTTATTCCACTATTTACCAAGTTGAAATTTTTTACAAGGGTTTACCAAAATATTTAATTTTACAAGTTTCGTGTACTTTCATAATTTTCGTAAAATTCATTTTTCCATTTTAACTTCTCAAATATTCAAAATTTAAACCTGATGTAACAAAAATGAAGATTCCTTTCATCGAAACGAATCGATTGACCTATATGATTAATGCATTTCATTGAAAAATAAGAAAGTTATTGTTTATTATAATTTTCGAAAATAAAAAAAAATAACTTTTTTAATAACTTATTAAATACTTAATTGCTTATCAAACAAAGGAAACAAATCATATTTGCTTACAGGACGCAAAGTGCTCATTGAATGAGCACAAAAGTTGATACAACTTGACAGCTAGTTATTTAAATAGTTGGTGCTTTATTTACAAAAAATTAGTAATCAATTGTGTTTCCGTCGTTCTTGAATACCATTTTCATCCGCTCTGGCATTGAATCATCGAAATTTTTTAGACTTCTTGCGCTGATGTTGTGCCACGCTGACTTTACCGCTTCCTTGAGCTCTGCTACCGTCGCATACTGCTTGGCTTTATCATAAACATCGCGAACCATCATGCTCCAAACATTTTCAATCGGATTAATGTCGGAGAAACGGCAGGTAATAAAAGCCAAGCTAACTTTCCCGAAACCACTGTTATTATACTGCCTATACCATGACGGATATGTCACCAAAATTTCGAGTGGAAAAAAACGAGGTTCTTGTCAAAGATCACGCCAATACATATAATATATATATATATATATATATATATA
>UCOH01007079.1:0-18192 GCA_900474275.1 Synergus japonicus
CTATAGATGATGTCAAATCTTTATCATTTCGACCAACTTTGGATGCAAAACACGGACTTTTCCGTAATCTTTCGCGGAATTCTCTCTTACAGGTGCATAGTTGGAAGTTCTAGAATTTTGCGTGACACCTTCGAATTTTCTATCAATGCCGGACTTGTGCATAAATTATAATATTCCCGGCACGAAATTCGATCTCACACACAGCCACATCGTCTGCTGCGAGAGAACACATGGATGCGATTTCCGATGGTATGCTTGAGATTTCGACCAACTTTGGATGCAAAACACGGACTTTTCCGTAATCTTTCGCGGAATTCTCTCTTACAGGTGCATAGTTGGAAGTTATAGAATTTTGCGTGACACCTTCGAATTTTCTATCAATGCCGGAGTTGTGCATAAATTATAATATTCCCGGTATGAAATTCGATCTATCTCTCATTTCCCGTGCAGCCATATTCTCTAGACCAATCAGGTACTTCGATACATAAGAAACGCCCACTGGTGTAGGCACACAAATTTCTAAGTTCGTTTATGCAATGCCCTTAAAAAAAAAAAATTTTGCGAATATAAATTCTGAAAGAATAAAAATTTAAAATTGGTGTAAGGGAAATGAAAATTCCTTATGTCCTGACTCATTGATTCATCTATATGATTAATGCATTTCATTGAAAAATAAGAAAGTTATATTTAATTTCTTCAAAATCACAACCATAATATCCTTATTTTTTAATGAAATGCCTTAATCATATAAGTCAATCGATTCGTTTCGATGAAAGGAGTCTTCGTTTTCCATACATCAGCTTTAAATTTCAATATTTGAAAAGTTATAGTGGAAAAATCAATTTTACGAAAATTAGAAAAGTACACGAAACTTGTAAAATTAATGTATCATATTTGCTTACAGTAAGCAAATTGCTCATTGAATGAGCACAAAAGTTGATACAACTTGACAGCTAGTTTCAATTTGTGTTCTATAGGAGTGATTTTTAGACCACTCGCCCCTGATTCATTTTGCGTTCGAAGTAAGTTAGTGAGTCTTTTATTTTAGGGAAAATATCATCTTAAATTTTACGTTTATCGACACCAAATTAATTAAAAAAGAAAAATTAACATGCTTATAGCATTCTTACCATAGTTGGTTCATCGCCGAAGAAAAATGGTTTATCAGCAAGCATATCACTGAGCACTTTAAGATCATCATTGCCAAACTTCATCACTTGTTCATGATCAAATTCTCCCATGCCTTGAGCCTTCACTTTCTTTGCACCCTGCAACCAATCCAACTACAATTCACTAAAATTTATTACAATTTCTATATTCCATATGTAATTTATATATTAGTAGAATATTATATATTAGTTGAAATATCTTCACCTGCAGTAATACAAATCTACAAGTTTCAACAATTTGTTAGGTGCAGAGTTCTAAAAGCTGTTTTCTAAAAAATTTGATATGTTGTATCCAAATCCGTCACTCTAAATATCCCATTAGCTCTCATTTTCGAGTTATTATTACAGTACTGTCGGAAATTGTTCGTACGATTGGTGCAGGCACTATTAAAAATCACTGCTAGCTTTGAACTACGATAATTCGGTGGAAAAAAAAGATAGAATATTAAAAAAAAAACAGTTGGGAAGCTTATGAAATTCCACGTCTAATGGTGCCAACCAGATTTTTTTTTGACTTTCTAAAAATAATACAGCACGTGAGAAGTTTTAAAAAAAATCAAGATTGTCACATTTTATATCTCGAATTCAACTTTTTGCATGACCTAGGACAATTTTCGCAAAAATTTGATAATTATATGACATAGAGCCTAAAACTTTATTTTTAATTTAAGCTAAATGTTCAATCGTATTTGAAAAAGACGAACAGCAGACCGGCTGAGAGCCGTGATCGTCGATTAAAACTTAACTGAAATACTAGTGAACATTTTTAATCGTATCTCGAGAACCAATGAAGATTTTTTAAGTTTCTTTGGCTTAAATTAAAAATAAAGTTTTAGGCTCTATGTCATATAATTTTCAAATTTTTGCGAAAATTGTTCTAGGTCATGCAAAAAGTTGAATTCGAGATATAAAATGTGACAATCTTGATTTTTTTTAAAACTTCTCACGTGCTGTATTATTTTTAGAAAGTCAAAAAAAAATCTGGTTGGCACCACTAGACGTGGAATTTCATATGCTTCCCAACTGTTTTTTTTAGATATTCTATCTTTTTTTTCCACCGAGGTATCGTAGTTCAAAGCTAGCAGTAATTTTTAATAGTGCTTGCACCAATAATACGTACAATGTCCGAGAGTACCGTAATAACGACAATAACAAGAGGTGCGATGTAAAGAAAAATAACAGGTTACAAAAATATGATAAAAAATTCGCAGGCGGACAAGACATTCTAAATTTCGCTTGATGCACTGTGATGTTCAAAAATCGCAGTAAGCCGTTCGGAGAAAAGCACATAATACGGTAACATTTTCCGACGTGCCTTCGTCTCCATCGTAGCGTGTCTATTGGTACTTGGAAGGATACCTGTCCCGGAAACGTAATTAAAATATTAGTTCTATTCATCACTTGAATATCTGGTACGGTTACTGTTGTTTCGGATACTGGTATCAACAGTTCCTCCGGAAGATGAATCCTCGGAGGGCTTTCTGTCGGTGGTGGAGCGGCGGTTTCTCGGGCTGAGGCCTGGCGAGATGATGTTATCCAGGTGCTTTCCAGGGTAACACTCTTGGAGTCAGGCGCTTGTTGTTCGATACCTGGTGTCGATTTGAGCGCGGGAGAATGAAATGTGACCGTTAAAGAAAGCACCTCTTTCCTGGCAGTTCCACTGGCGATCTTCGTTCAAGAGATTTTCCTATTGAATACTTCTAAATGTTCCTGAGGTGAAATGTTATTAAGAGGAGTTTGCTCGTTATTGGAATGAGGAATCCCAATTTCCTGGAACCGCACAAAACCTTCTTTCACATGCTTCTGCTCAGCTTCGCGATTTCCATTTCGAGACATTCCATTTTAATAGTTGACACAGAGTTGACTGACTGCAGATCGGTTTCAGAATACTTGTAGTGAGGGATAGAGCCATACAATTTTTAATGTGTTTCGAATTCGTTTAGTAATGGTATTTCATCCAAACACAGTAGCGAAATTCTGAAACACGGCGTAAATCTGGCAAGTATGAAGATCTACCTGTTAATATTCTCGGTAACGTCTTTTACGAGTCTCAGCCTGAAGAAAATCGAGAGTATTTTGAGCTTCAGGTTTTCCTGCTTTAATTTTGTAGTGTTTAACTTTGATAGTCCCACATGAATAATTTATGAAATATTGATTAAACTTATTTCTAAAATTGAGAGTCAAAACTCTAATATATATTGTATTCTAAATCTAATGATTTGAGTTGTAATGACCATTATCGTAATTTACGTAAATGGGTGTGGTCCCATCCTAAATTATATGCGTTTAATAAATTGAATACTGTGTTTGTTATAAGATCATAAATGGCTCATTCTCATTGGTAAATCATGAATCCCCTTACCTCGACCCCTCTACTTGTTGAGTTAGGTTGGATAATAATAATTATTAGATTCGTTTGAAAATTAAGTTAACCTCTTTTGGTTATTTTTGAGAGTATAAAATAACCTGGCGTCAGGTGCCAAGTAACCTTTTGGTAACTTAAATTTAGTTAAAATTCAGTGAAAAATAAGTCAAGGGTTATAGTATGTATATGGGCATACCCACGAAAAATGTCTTTGTCTCTCAAAAAAAAGTTACAAAATCAATCTTAAGGCACACTTTTCAAACTTTTTTCCTACATTCTACATACATATAGAAACTCATTTGAAGGGTGGTAAATAAATTTGCGCATGCTCGTAGTATGCACACTATATTGAAACAAATAAGTCCATCAATTTAATTTAATTAATAATATCTTTGAAATTGAAGGTGAAATAGGATTGTTTTTCCTTCTTATGTAAAAAATACTTTTTTGTCCAAAAAATATTTTCAGACAAGTAATTCTACAGAAAAAAGTAATATTTTTCCATTATTTGCCTGTTTTTTGTAATATTTCAAAATATTCTGAATTTTTGAAAAAAATATTGATACAAAAGATATTCCTTTCAAAGAACAGACCTTTTCTGTAGAATACATTTTCTTGTAAGCACTTTAACTTTTGAAGAAAAATCATTTTTTTACTTTTTTTAACTGTAATTTTTACATAATGCACATGATTTTTGAGGCACACAATTTTCCTTTTAGGGATGTATTTTGGCAACCGATATACACCAAACCCAAAAGAAAATTTAATCTTATCTTGATGCGCGCGATTTATCAGCTGCTGGCGCTGGAGTGGATATTTTCGCTAAAAATTTGGAGTGGACATTTTATCCTTAAATTGGGCATAACTTTTGCGCGCAATGCGATTTTAATTTCCTAGATGGTAAACTTCTTCTCTCCAATATACTGCTTAATTTTCCTTAGCAGAGAAAAGTGTGCTTCAAGTATTCTTCGAGTAAAGTATGACGATGGAGTGGACATTTATTGGACAAATTCAAAATTTTCGATATTAAAATGTGTGATACTTCTATAATTTTGAGAGCACACGTTTCTCCTTTATGTAGTGTCTAATGGCAACCAAAATATAAGAAAAAATCGAAAGATATTTTATCTAGGTAGTTGCGCGCATTTTCTAAAACTCCAGACCCAGGAGTGGAATTTGAATTGTGAAAGTGGTGACACGACTTTGAGATTTTCTTGCTGAGTAGCCTATGTTCCACTGAACTAGCATGATTTTTTTTAGAATTTTCAAACCATTCGCGGAAAAGCTGTGAGCGTGCAAAACTGGTGGTGACAAATATGAAATAGGTATATTTTTGGGATGTTATTCACCGATTACATGTTATATCTTTTTATGAGGGTTTCTGTAATGACTGTAAGCTTTTGTTTCTATTTCAGGGAGTTTGTCTGTAAATTTTTGTGCAGTTAAATTTGTATTTTAAGTTCAGATTGTCCTATAATGCAACGGTGACAGAAAAATGACACTTTTCATGAATACGCCCATATAGGTATGTTTTTATGTGTGTGAATGTGTGTCACGATCCAGCAATTTCTTGAAACTCCGTAGAGATAAATTGATGAAATTTTACAATTTAAAGCTAATGTAAAGAAAATGAGGAATCTTTGTGTCTAGATGAATCGATTTACCTATAAGATTAATGCATTTCATAAAAAAATAAGAAAATTATGCGGTTAATTTTAGTATTCAAAAATTAATTTTTCTATTGTAAGAGAAAGAGTGGAAGAGGAGGAATTTTTTATAACATTAAAAATTATTAATTAAAAAAAAATAATCCTTTTTAAAAAAATAGATTAACTTCTTAATGCTTCTCTATGAAGAAGAAAATCATATTTGCTTCCTGGAAGCAAAGTACTTATTGAATGGGCACAAAAGTTAATACAACTTCACAGCTAGTTTACTTAATATCATTCAAAATAACGATTTTGGTATGCCTAACTCGTTTGCAATTTCTGTTTTGATTTTCGCACCTTTTTCGACTTCTTCTATGATTTTCAGCTTTATAGCCAAATCAATCGGACAATAGACATCTGTTTACGCTTTATGTTGACGTGTGACTGACAAAACTTTGAACCGTGTAAACTGATAAATTTGGAAGTGGGAACACATAAATGTATTCGTAGTTTGTGTTATCGTCGAGGGGTTGACAACTCGGCCAAGCGGGTGTACACCTACTTCTGATTTCAAGATATTTCAGGATACTTCAATGACTTCAGAAGATTTCACTGACTTCAGGAGATTTCAATAAAATTTAAATGAATTCAACGTGACTTCAAGTGAATTTACATGACTTCAAGTGACTTCAGAAAAAATTCACCATCAATTTGATGGTGAATTAAAGTGAATTCAAGTGACTTCAGAAGATTTCACTGACTTCAGGAGATTTCAAGAAAATTCACGTGACTTCAAAAGATTTCACTGACTTCAGGAAATTTCGAGAAAATTGAAATGAATTCACGTGATTTCAAATGAATTCAACGTGACTTCAAGTGAATTGACATGACTTCAAGTGACTACAGAAAAAATTCACCCTGAATTTAATGGCGAATTAAAGTTCATTCAAGCGAATTCACGTGAATTTAAGTGACTTCAAAAGATTTCACTGATTTCAGAAGATTTCAAGAAAATTTAAGTAAATTCACGTAACTTCAGATATTTTAGGAGAATTTAGAAGATTTCAGTGCAAGTGTACACCTGATTTCATGAGTTGTCAACCCCTCGGTTATCGTAAAATCTGGATAACACGAATTTTCTCCTATACAAGGGCCTTATCTTATTTCGATTTTGTGTGAGTTATGACTTTCAGTCATCAGTTGAGCATCTTCTATCCGTTACCGACACAAGAGGAATAGATACCGACTGTACCGTCATGTCAATGGGAACATTCAGGATAAGAATGCTTTAGAGAACAAATCGTCAACGCCGAAAATACTAGAAAAAGGAAATAACAATACTGATCCGATTAATCAGAGATCAGAGATGAGGAATTTACCTCAAAATTTTGTTGAGGTAATGGGCAAGCGTATCGTAGAACATAGAGTTTTAGCTTCATCTATGCTCAACGATTTTACTGTTCGTTCAAATGAAATCTAGAAGTTAGGTTTACCGACGGAAGAACTTTCTATGATATTGAAAAAATATCCGCCTCGTAATAACTGTATAAATCTGGATCCTCAAACATTAAATACGGTTTTTAATGCGTGCAGACTCCCAAAGTTGACTTTTAAAACAGACGAGAAAATTGTTCAGCTCATCTAGAATCTTTAAGGGGTAACACCACTCTAAGATTTTGAAAGAATCGACTTATTTTTTCTCAGCTTAAATAGTACTATAGAGTCTTAAAAACAATACCCACTTGGTCCTATAGTGAAAAAAATTTAGCATGTTTAATTTTCAATTTTCCCGAAGCACCTTGGAGTTTTTATTTAGCATACTCGTCCGCCATTTTGGATCCGCCATTTCGTTTATCAAATTTTTCACATCGGATTCGTGATGAGACTCCAAAAGCCCATGAGCAATAGAATTTGGCCCATTTTATAAACATTTTATTCGGAATTTGGTACTACTTTGCATTTCTCCTCTATATGCTTGTAAAACTTTCAACGCGTTTTTCTCGAAACGGCATTTTCCAAACTAGGTGAACTCATTGCTCGCATACCAATGTATGAATCGACTTCTAATTTTTCCAGTAACTTCACAAGTAGATTCTCTAGAGAAGTACGTAGCCGTTTTTTGATTTGATGTTACTTGCATTTTTTATAAACAATTTACTGCTCTTTTTTTTGTCAAAAAATGCATTTTTTTCAAAAGTGCATCATTTCTAGAAAAATTGATATAAAAAAAATCCTACGTACTTCTCTAGCTAATAGTATATAGTTTAAAAAAAACTTTGGGTTTTTATTCCAGGTCTCACAGTTTTCCAGATATGAGTCCGCCCGCGAAGCACCTTTTTAAAAACACTTTGCGGGAGATTACATGTATCGTCGCCATTTTATACGAAAAGAATATTAAAAATTCTTTTGTTCCTACTTTAATATGTGTTAAATAAACCCTCTAAAAAAATTCTATTCCTTTTTCCATACTCCCAAAATAAATTGTCAAAATTAGTCTTCTTTTTTAGCCGCTAGAGTGGTGTTACCCCTTAAGCAATTCTTGTCGACATCTTATTGACCTTCAACGCGAAAATACTAAAATTAGGAGACGCCTAATTTTTGAAATTTATGAAACATCTCAATGACTCGTTGAGTTCTACCATTTCTGATGAATTTCTATTTGAAAAGGATCTTGTGGACAATGTCAAGTCAGTTCAAGCCGTGGAACCAACGTCCACTGAATTTAATCCTAAGAAGACGACACCTATATGACTGTTTAAAAAATTTAACTGAGACTAGAAAGTTATTATAGAAAATCTTTTTTGTTATTAGCAAAGAGGAAAGTCAGATAGAGCCAAATAAAATTCGTAAATTCTTAGGTTTTACGGTTAATTCATCAAGAATGATATTAGAGCTCCCTGAATCAAAGAGATTTGCCATCCTCAATCAGGTACAGAAATTTAAGAAAATGTCATGATGAAAAATTAGAGAATTTCCCCAGAAACCATTGTTGTGGTTCGAGATTGGCTTACTCAATCTTGGTACCCTAATTTTCAGTTAATACTTGACGAGAAACCAATTTACTTTGAACCTAAGAAGAACTAATGAGGAACCTAATATATTCTGCAGAAACGTTAGACTGGTGATCGGTAGGTTATTCGGCAAGTACTGATACGTCAAGGGATTCCGGAGTCTTTTTTAGAAATATCTGTCACTTTTCTTCGTGATTCATCAATGAAGAACTACAACGTTGCCTTAAAAAAGTGGTGGCAATTCGCTACAAAAAACTCTTTAAATCCTAGATCTACACATTCATGAATAACAAAATTTCAAGTTACTAATGATTCAAGAATTCGAAGGTTTTTTAAGGGAATTTCTAGCCTAAAAAGTCAACCTCAACCGATTCTACATCTACCTTATTACAAGGTTGAAAAGATCTGCGCTGCAGCGATTATAGAAACCTATTTACTTAAGTCAGGTCCACTGCGAAAATCAACCAAGAATTTATTTCTATCGTTCAGTAAGCTTCATAAAGCGGTTACTTCCCAGACATTAAGTAGATGAGTTAAGTCTACATTATCCAAATGCGGAACCGATACCGCAGTCATTTCCGCTCATAGCATCCGAAATGCTGCTACATCAGCAGCTGATAAACTTAGGAAATTATTCGGAAAACTGCAGGATGTACAAAGAGTTCACAATCATTTGAAATGTTTTATAAGCAACCTATTGTATAAGATAGATTAAGATTCCCTAATACCATATTGAATGGATAGTTTGGTTTTTTGCATTTATGTTTTGTGTATCTCATAAATGTTGTTCTGATATTAGCATACATATTTTCATTGTCAGTAGGCGTAACATTTATTTTGAAGCGGTGTATTTGAATTGAGCGCCCTTCTGCAAATCTTAATGTAAGTGTCAATGCATTACGCGATTACCAAAGCCAATTAATTTATATAGTGATCGGAAGAGTGGGGAGCGAGGAAAGGCTTGGTGACAAGCGTGCTGGTATGATTTCGGAAATCAGTTACCTATTGATTGCTCGCTTGACCATCGGGCATCTTTTGCGCCACTCTCTCGAGCTCAGAGGGATTCTGAGAGGTAAAACGTTTTTTTAGTCTTATCCCTAAACATTGATTATTTTAAATAGTGATTGATTTTGTTACAAGTGTTTTGTGATTGTTTATGTTACAGTGTGGCGCCAATTTACTTTGCTTATTTGCTAATTTCTACGTTTATTTCCGATGCCTATTTTCTAATGATGGTTTATTCGCTATACATATTTTCTTCGGATTGCCAATATACTGTGCTTGGCCATTTTCTGGTGTATCCACTGCGATTCTTCTACATCGTTATGCCTACTAGTACAAGGGTATCGTAACGGTGATCATTTATTATTTGTACTATTTATTTGCTGCGCCAATTGCGCTTTATTTTGTCGATGATTCGATTCTATTGATGTGTATGTTTTCTGTGACTTGTCTCGCATATTTATACTTGTGAATTTTAATTTTTTGTTATATTATAAATTCGTTTTCGCTAATTTATTGGAGAGCTTCTCATATTATTTTTTAAATGTATTTTACGCTTATTTTATTGATTTCGTGATCTTAAAGTTGTCAATTAAATTCGCATTTCTTATTTATTTCGATGCATACAGTTATTTCAAATTTTAGATTTGCTTGTATTTATCTTTTATTGATCGATTTCAAACGGACTAGATGTTTATCTTTTTTAGTCTTTGTTAGGAATAATAAATGTACTTATTGACTTCAATTGAACCGTTGTGTAAAGTCATAAATCTTATTTACAATTGCCTTCCTCAATCTTCCCTATTTACAATTTCATTGGGATAATATTAAAATTTAATTTGATTTTATTTTTTATCATTTGAAAAATATTCTTAATAAATATAAAAATTATAGCAGTTGTGCATACGCATGTAACTGAAGAGAAAAGAAGTGTTACAATTTTTACTTTTTCTTATTCTCAAATTGCCGTAAGTCTTTTTCAACATATACGTGTTGATCTTGAAGAGGAGGTGCAAAATACAATAATTACATAATTTAACGATCATACCTGTAAGTGGAGTTCGATTTTAATTGTATAAGCACCTCCTCCGAACAGATCAAATTCTCCCTATCTTTATATTCCCGTTGTCTAATTGAATTAGACCCAAAATTATTATGGCAATATACTTTGAAAACATGAATAGACTCATATGGTACAGGGCATCAGCAAAGCTCGCGCCCCAGTTTTTAGTTTTTTTAGCTTTCAAGTTGTGTTAATTCTGAACTGCAGTTGGAGAACTAACTATTTATTTTGAGGAGGAGACGCGAAATACAATTAAGGACATGTGATACTTTACCATAAGAGCAAATTAGTTGAAACAATTTATACATTCATAATAATATATATTTTTAGCTAATAAGACTCCACACCAATTACAACTGTGTGTGTACCCCACACTGAGAAAACTGTTTTGTCGGCCCAACCAAACTTTTTTGTTGGTCCAAAAAATTATTTTGTTGACAGTAGTTACTGTTCAATTAATTAACTATTTTGGCTTATTTTTAAATGATTTTTATATTATTTTTACTTAAATTATATTTAATTATATTATCGCACCTATCTTTGTAGATTTCAATATGCTTTCGTAGGGAGACTTGCCAACGCTTATTGTTGTCAATTCTCAAGTAAAAGAAATTTCACGTTATAGGAGCAACTATACTTGACATTTCAAAACGTAATTCTTCCGTTCTCCGCTTATTTTCCACCCGAAAATACTTACTTATTGTTTAACTTATGTATCCTTATTCTGTAAATCCTGTCTACCAAATTGTAAAGCGATGGAAATAAATTTTCACTCAACAGGCGCATCTATGAGTGACATAATTAAACTAACGGATAACATTTAGTAGGAGCACCTACATATGTTATCTGCAACTCGCATTAGAGATTTATACAACTGTACCTTACACTATTTTCCCTATCAGTCCTTTCTTCTCTCCGTACCATCAAAACCGCAGAAGTAAGAGAACTGAAACGTTAAATATTGTATTCCGCCAAATCGCCTGTATGTCTAATTCGTTCACGAATCCATCTAAATTGTACTTTACTTGACAATTTGAATATCTATGATTGCAGGGCGAGTAATCACTTTCTCCGTCTTCGTTCAGACACATTAACACGTCTCCACATACAAAAAACAAACTCAACCACACGTAGATTCTTTTATTCTATTGTCATTTCATTAAATTCACACACAGTTGGATATGTAAATATTCTTTGTTATATTTTCAGTAAAACTAGTTTGTTCGATTTTTCATTAATTATCTTTAAAACCAGATCCTGGCTCGACTGAAGCGTTAGATAAGATAATTAAAGTTGTAAGATTTAACAGGGAAAAACTCAAACATTACAATTTGCTAACAATATCTATTATTATGAATGTATAAATTTGTTTAACTGATTTGCTCTTATGGTAAAGTATCACATGCCCTTGAAATCGAACTTCACTTACAGACAAGTTCGTTCAATTATATATTATTTACCGCTATTAATGAGCAAGAATGTTACATACCAGCCTCATAGAACAGGCGAACGTTTTTTCATCCGTCGCTCCTAAAATTTTGAAAATTAGCTTTCATATGCTTTTTGATTTCCAGTCTTTCATTATTCTTATATATGTAGAATTTATTTCGAAATACTGATGATCTTTATATAACACTTTGTGATTCTATTATAGTTTTAATTATTTTTACCGGAATTTTTGATTTTCTGCAATTGTTCGAACTTTTTAAATTTCCTCTTAAGTCTTTTGTATTTTTCAAAATCAAAATTTTCATCAAACTCATAATCGTTTTCTGACATTGAAGTTTCAAGGACCTCACGCCCCTTCAGGACTGCATGCATTTCCAGAATTTTTTGATTTGGTACATCATTGCGAGATTTTTTTTTAAACAGTTGTTTTCTGACTGTCTAAATGTCACATTTAATTAATGTTTTAATTTGATAACACATTGTTCTTATAAATTTATTCTACATTTTATGGTTTTAACTTTTGAGTTCTCTTTTCTTCCAAAATGCTGCTATCAGAAGTAAAACTATTCGTAAAACTGATGTTTTTCCTATTTGGAAGTTTCACACGACGATTCTTCGATTGATTTTCAACCTCAAAATAACTTGCTGAAATTATTTGTTGAACATAAATACGAATATTTTTATTTTTATCCCAAAAAATATATGTATATAATTTCTTTAAATTTATTTAAGTATACATAAGTATTTTATCAAATTTTAATAGGAAGATACTTGAATATAATTATATCAAGGTATTAAATAATACTTACTACCCAAGAGAATAATATTTGCTTTGTAACAATCTCCTTCATCGCTGTCAGAATCATCTTCGAACCACCAAACCGAATATACTTTATCTTTTTGGAAATCTTTTACATGTTCTGGCTTGAATTTGCGAATATGACACATTTTAGTACTGGCACTATTTTAGTACTGTTATCATCTAAATACCGTACGAAAGCATGTGTAACTAAATCATGCTCGTCTTCTACAGAACTAGATGCGTTCCCGTCCATTTTTATACCTTTTTAAAAATAATGAGAATGTAAAAAGCTTCACATGACAAAGTCAAAATGTCAAGGTAAATTGAAACATTTTCTAACCAGGTAATATTTAATTGTTTCAAAAGAGTGTCTTGTTTCTTTCAAATTTCATTCGAATTTGAATTTTAGATTTGCAGAACATTATAATTCAATATAAAAAGTGTGTGTTGTGAAAGAATTCTTTTAAAACAAATTTCTTGTATACAGAATTAACCAATCTTGCATCGTTATTTTTTCGTTGTGATCAAAATTTAGGTAAGTACGTGTAAATATTTATGCATACAAAAACATGTAGAGATATATTTACAGAAATATATTTAAGTTATACATTTACGACATTTTTATATTAATATAAACTTTGACAATATAAACTTTCATTGACTTTAATTTAATTTTTAATATAAAAATATTTTATATGATTTTATTGAAACATAATTATTTATATAATAATTTTAATTTCAGTTTACAATGGAACATCCTCGTCCGATCAAGTATTTTAAATACTTACAACCAAATTCTGAAGATCCAATTCCTTTAAGTACACTAAATCGGAGTCGTAAGCATAGACTTGAGCAAATGAGTTAATAAAATTAAAGTATTTTAATCATGTTTGAAAACTTTTGTTTTCAAAAAATCCTAAATAATTTACAAATGGAATGTTTTTTAAGGAACAAGCTTATGCTTTTGCAGATGGACAAGAAAATGTGGTGATGAATCTTATCGAAGAATTGGTAATTAGGCCTATGTTTATAATAATAATAATTACTAATTTTAATTCGATGAAGTTTCTAACATTTTAATTTTTTTTCAGAATGTTATTCATAATGATCAAAAAAATTTAGAGATGAATCTCATCGAAGAAAATGTGGAGATGAATCTCACCGAAAAATTCATTGAAAATAGTGAATTCGTTGACTCCGTCAACGAATTAGCAACATTTGGATAGTGATATTGATGACATAGAACATTCTTTACAAAATAACGAGGTATTATTGGCGTCTGTTAAATATTCATCATTTAATTTCAGCAGATACCTTATTTTCAATATTTGATGGGTTTTTATGAGATTTCTAATTATTTTAAAAGACTTCAATATAGGGTTTTTGTGAAATTTTAAGAGACTTTGAATATTATCATTTAATTTCCACAGGAATTTTAAGAGAATTCAAGAGAATATAATAATAATTTTTTAAAGACTTTATCGCATTTACATACAGATTTTATTAAATTTTTTGAGATTTCTAATATAATTTTAAAGGATTTCAATAGACTGTTTCAAAGAATTTTAACGGATTTCATAATATTTTAAGAGATTTTGTAGAGCTAGGTAATTTTAAGGGATTTGAAATGTTTTAAAATTTTGAGGAAGATTATGAGGTTTTTAAGAACTTTAAGAGATTTCAACAAATGTTAAGCGAATTTATAATGATTTCGTGTTTCGAGGAATATGGGACGAATTCAAAAGATTTTTATGATTCTTTAAACAACTTAAAGGAACTTTAAATTTTAACGTAGAATGCAAAGAATTTCAGGAGTTTCTGGAAATTTTAAGAGGTTTTCACGAATTTTAAGGATTATGTATATATTATATATATTTAATATTAGTATTATCGATTTTAAAAGACGTAAAGGGACTAAATGTATAATGGAATTTAAAGAATTTCAAGAAGTTTCTGGGCACTTTTAGAGGTTTTCATGAATTTTAAAAGATTTCAAAATAATTTCTATACATATATGATCTTAAGAGATTTAAAACGTTAAGAGATTCCAAGTGGTTTTTAAGAATTTTTAGTTAAGATATTCTTGCAAATTTTAACTTGAGTTTCAAGACATTTATGATTTTAATAGTCTCTGTAGATTTTTAAGGGATATCGAAGGTTTTCCTGAAAGTCTTTTGCACCATTAGTTTATTTTTCTTCTTTCAACTTCAAATAATTCCAAAGCCAATCAGGTTTGCCACAACAATGTATGCGAGATTTTAGAGACATTTTGTGACACCACTTTTTAAGATAGGATTATGTCCTTATATACCGTCCAAAAGTTTTACAATATCCTGATTGAATTCTCCAATCTTTACGACTTTTACAAATTTGATTGACTTCAAATAACAATTTTTATTTAGCAAATGCAATTTTCGCCTGCGAGAGAGAGTTGAAAAGGCTTGGGGGGGGGGCTCTTGCACGTATATCTATTGAATTTTAACAAACTTCTAAGATGTACAAGCTTTGATTACTTACAATCATGTAACAATACATATTGTAACATGATATCCTATCATGTACAAGTAACTAGCCTAAAATCACTAAATTCACGAAATTGAATAAAGTTGAGTACGGAATCATATTATTCACTTGATTGGGTGGTATTTCTATACCATATTGACCAGTCATGTATCTCTTGTGAACTTACTCCGAAACTCAAGAAGACTGGGACATCATTGGTTATTGGAATATAATACTAATTCCAATATTCGCTTTATTATTTGTTCTAAGGTACTCTAGGGCCGGCTGGCCCTATTCTTAATTTGGAGGATGAGTTATTTAGCCTATTGGTCATTCGTTCAATCTCCAAGCCAATCCTAGAAGGAAGCATCAACGTATCATCGTTTGAATTTGGCGGCGTCCACTCATACTCCGTGGTCATGCAGTGGGAGTGAAGTGAACTTAGTGTTGGACATTATTACGGACGATAGCCAATTGGCGTAACGCACTGTGTTCACTGAGCGACAGACTTTCAACAGCCAATCAACTGAGACTTTTATGAGCGTCGCTCTTACGTCATCTCCGTCCGCTTGCCGACAAGACGGAAGGCGAAATTCTAATCGCCATTCCGTTCTCGACTGTTGTCTGTGTGCTTGCCTGTCATTTTTTATAAGAGGATAAATTTATAAGCATTATTGAGGAAGGCTTAAACTAATTATATTACGTGGAAATCTTATTGTGCAGATAGCCAGTAATTGTTTGTGGCGTGAGCTTTGAATTCGCTCACCAGGGATATTCAAATTATTGAAATAGGCGTTGCCTAATTTATTTAAAAGAGCGTCACTATTAAAGGTATGTCTTTCGCTCTTTTCTCATCGAAATTTATTTGTGTTTCCGGACTCCGTCCGAAGTCTTTATTATTTGATTCATTATTTGTAATTTTCATTATTGTAATGCATTAGAGTGAATCCATACTAATTTTATACTTCCGAAATGACGTGTTGGTTAATTCTCTTTTGCCTCAACCGCCATTTTGGAAAAGCTAAATATATTTCAAAATCATACTATTGATTTATAATTCATCTCAATGATTTCACGGCAGATAAATTATGATCATTATAATTTGCTTTATTCCAAAACTCTAATATTTGAATGTATTTAAATCTAATGAGAAGTTGTGAGACCATTGTCGTAATTCTGGAATAGGAGTAACCCATAGTAATCATATTTAGATTTTATTATTATGTGATTTGTTAATTTAGTAAAAGGGCGTAGTCCCATATTGATCATTATACTAACTAATAAATTTGTTATTATGTTTTGTGGTAAACTTATGAATACTCATTCTCAATCATATAATGAACCCCCTTACCTCGACCCCTCTACTTGTTGGGTTAGGCTGGTTAATAATTATTAATAATTCATTTTAAAATCATTTAAATCTCTTTTGGTTATTTTTGGGAGTGGTCAAAATAACCTGGCGTCCAATAAAATTTAATTCAGTAAGAATAAGCGCCTAAGCAAAGTAATAGGTTCAGGTGCCAAGTAACCTTTTGGTAACTTTAGATTTATTTTAAATAGAACAATGGAAAAATAAGCCGAGGGTTATAATATGTAAACGATTATGTTTATAAATTAAATAACTAAAATTTTAAGATTTGTATAAATATATATATATATACACATATATACAGGGTGTTTCTTGAGTTATATACCAACGTGAAACTACAAATGCTACAGCAAAATGCGTAGTTTTCCAACAAAGGTGACAATCAGAAGCACGATTTAGACCGTCCAGTATCCGTGACCCACGCGTTGAATGTGACAACTCTTATTGTACTTCTGATTGGTCAACTTTGTTGCTCTGTAGTTCGAAAACTACGCATTTTTCTACATTTTGTTATGGGAATTTTCGACTTAGTTTTTGCTCTAGTCTTTGTAGTTTCACGTTAGCAGATAACTCGAGAAACACTCTATATATATTATTGCATAAGGGGCTATGCTAGTTTCTCATTTTCAAAAATATCTCGGGTGACGGTGTAGCTCGAAAACTAATAATCCGATCGACTTCAAATTTGGACACAGTCTTTATTATATGTTTCTCCAGGGGATGGACCTCCAACTTTTTGTTATATAAAAAATTACAACTTTCATAAACAAAAAACGTGCGTTTTTTTAAGAAAAATGTAAATTTTTTTTCAAAACGACGCTATTTTTATAATTTTTTATATTTTCAAAAGCTAGAGGTCCATCCCCTAGAGAAACTCATCTAGTTTAGTAAAAAAATTTTTTTTTTTTGAGCATCCTGTCATGGCCGACACTGTCACCCGTATTTCACCTTTTTTCAAAGGACCTTTGCGGTTCGCGTTGTATCTCCGCTTTTAATGAATATTTTTTAACGAAAATTTTATGATAAGTACATGAATATATGTACAATATACTGTAAAAATTTTATAAAGATTAAACGTGTAGTTTTTTTTTAAATCTTCAAAAATTGCTGTTTTTTTCGTCCGAGAAACTAGCATAGCCCCATAATATTAAAAATTTGAAATAATTCGATGAAAATGCAACTTATGTACGATTACTAAACTGCACTTAAGAAATCAAAAAATTATATGATTTAAACTATGTCTTTGCGTTGAAAGAAAATATTAAAATTTTCTTCATATTTTGTTTTACCTTCGACTTTAGAAGTTTAAAAGTGCTTAATTATTTTATTTCCCATATTATAAATTTTCTCTTTATGCATTTAAAATATTTTTTAAGCTCTGTGGATGTTCTGAAGATTGTTACGAAAATAACGATGATAAACTGGATGAATTTATGGATGCATTGGGCGAAGACTATTTCGTTAATGAAAATTCAAATATTATTACTTCAGGAACACACTTTAAGGGACTTGAAGATTTTATCAAGAATGAAGACTTCAACAACTGCATTAACGAGCCAGTGAATAAAACGAAAGCTGAAGTACTAATGACGATAATAAAGTTCGCATTGGTTTGCGCACTATCATTATCACAAGTATCCAGTTTAATTAGACTTATTAATAGTATTTTTGCGTCTCCAATCCTACCAAGTACGAGATATATGATTGATAAACGGTTTTATCCTAAAAACTATGTTAAATTCCATGGAATTTGTAAAAATTGTAAAAATTACTTAGGCGAATTTACACCAAAAGATCGAACCGTTAAATAT
>UCOH01007080.1:0-15696 GCA_900474275.1 Synergus japonicus
GCCTCGGATCTAAGTCGAAATGATAGTTTCGAAACACGGCAACAAAAGAGTAAGTAAATAAAAAGCAGCAACACTTTCAAATTTTATTTTATTTTTTAATGTGGATAATAATATTTTGCTTTAATAAATTGAATCAAATGTGTACTTATTTATATGTTTTCTTTTAAACCAGTACTTGATGCACTTTTTAAAGAGATGAAATTGTTACGAACGGACGTTCGAAACATGTCTGAAAATCTGAAGACGATAAAAACCATGATTGAAGTTGATAAGAGTCACAGCTACATCGGGAAAAAGAGTTTCGAACAAGAATTTAACGTCAATTTTCCGCTGAATAATTTTAACGAGTTCGAAGATCTGAATGAAAAGCTAAAAACGAATGAAGAATGCCGTAATCGTTTTGTAAGTTTCTTATTATCATATAAGATTATCTTTCACTTTTCTACATTTATATTTTTTACATCTAATTGCACATTCAATTTCAATTTTTATTTCTACAGAAGAGTAGTCTGGATTTGTCCAAGAGTAGAGACAATGGAATTCAAAAATCTCTGAAAATTATTGCAAAAAAAATGTTTACAAGAGAACTGTTACTGCTATTCACTGCAAAGAAAAGAATCGAAGGGAAAGAAGTGCTTAATGATTTTTTGTTTTGCACATGTTTGCTAGGTACTAATCTAATGTTTTATATAATTGAGATAAATTAAAAATTATATTAATTTTAAATGTTGACTTATATTTTATAATTATTTGATTTCAGAGGTTGCTTGTGCAAAGTATTCTGTGATTCCAGAAGAAGCATTGTCGCACATCAGCGCTATAATTGGGAATGCAAAGGATTGGGGTGGTCATCGAAAAGAGCGAAGTCAGAAGAATTAAAGATATATCATATTATAATACTTGCACCATTTAAATAAAAAATATATTTTACTACTTTCAATTACGTTGTTATTTAATTATTATTATTAATAATATTATAAATTTTAAATATGGCTCATAACGGGAAATTAATCGTGGCCAGGTCGGGTACCGATCGGCCGCCAGATCTGGCTCCGATCTGGTTAAGCGTTCCATCAGCGATCTGGCCCAGATCCGTTTTCCAGATCCGGGCCAGATTTGGCCTGATCTGGGCCCGTTCTGGGCCACAGCAAAATTTCTGCACGGGAAGAGAGAAGATTCAGTTTTTCCCACGGAATCTAGCTGTAATAATTAACATGGGAAGTTTAACCTTTTGTATATGATTTTGTGCGGGAATTAAACAAAAAAGTCGGAATAATAAAATCCACAAATCCGTACTTTTCACTTTGCATCACTTTTTAATCTTGTTTCCATAAATTTTATATACTTTTACTGCATAACATGCAATTACTTCTTCATTAAATTAAACTTTGAATGTAGAATTACGTTGAAGTATCTTAACTAACATGTATGGATATCATTTTCAAACTCAATATTTGTACTAGAAGTAGTTAGGCATGCCAAATAGAATTATATTTCAGGGCGATGTTAGCTTAGAGTGGATTACTAAAATTGGCAATCTAGTAGGATACTACAAGAGAGGAAGATTAGGGTGAAGTGATTTGCCGAAGGTACTATGACGAATGGTACTGGCAAAGGATTTTAGGTATACTACGATCTGCATTATTGATCTTCTTAGATCAATAATGCAATAATGTATATATTTATGTAGATGAATAAACCAAAATGAATTTATTACACTAATGGAATTCCAAAAAAGATTAGGGACTTATATTTAAGGGCATGTGATACTTTACCATAACAGCAATTTAGTTTACCCAATTATACATTCAGAATAATCAATATTTTGAGCAAATAAGAGTCAATAAATCTTTTTCTCATGTACACGAAGGTTTGTTGACTCTTATTAGCTAAAAATATTTACTATTATGAATGTATAATTGGGTAAACTAAATTGCTCTTATGGTAAATTATTACATGCACTTAACGGGTTATATACACTTATTATTGGAAAAAAGGGTTTTTTCACGAATTTGTTTGGAAAAGATGATATATTTTTTTAAGCAGAAACCACTATGCATCTATTTTTACATGTTTGAAGATATTTCATCCCAAATTTGAATGAAAAATATTGACATTTGTAGGCACTACATCCGTTGAACCAAAACACCTTTTTTCAAACACCCTTCGCGGTGTCCATGATAAGTCGATGTGGTGACCACTTGTTATAATTATTAATATTTTATGCTTAATTCATCAATAATTTAATCTCTTGATTAGATATCAAATTATAGTAAATTAAAATAATATTTCGTTAAAATAGCTCTCAAAATATTCTCTCTTTTCGGAGTTCCGTTATTTTATCTTTCTATATTAGTGATGAAAGTTTAGTTAGCAAATAAAACCCAGGTATACACTTTCTCCTGTACTGTACAAATCTTAAATGGGTTTTCCGAAATTTTATTGCATTTCCCTTTCCTTCGATAGCCTTGTCACCTAGGACGCTAGCTAATGGTCAAGTCAGTCAATTCAGTACCCGGTCGATCTTCACTGTATACACTTCAAAATTATTTAGTAAAAATAAAGTTTCAATAAATAATTATCTATTTATTATTTCAACCTGCACGCAAGCTCCCACAGTCGAAAATGGATCACCTGCAATCAATCTAACCAAGAGCTTTCATTAGTTTATATAATTTTACTCTACTTTGACGAAGGATTTGTCAAAATAAGTATTTTTGCAAAATGGTGAAGAATTGTCTAAAAAAAATCTATTTTTAGGGGTCTGAAAATTCAGTTTTTTCAGTCCAAAAAAAAAATTTTTCTTTAAAATGGGAATCCCTTCGTCCAAGTATGAGATAATATTGTTATAAAGTAGCCTGAAAGAAATTAGATTGATAGGTGACATGGTTTTTGAGAAATCGTGGACACCGCAACGGCTCTTTTTGAAAAATTGTAGGTAGCGCACTTTAAAGTAGCGCGCTGTTGATAGCTGTAACTTAGGCTCTAGTGCTCAGATCTCTATGAAATTTAGAAAAAATAATCTGAAAAGAATGTACTTTAAGAAAATGCAATAAAAAAATTTTCGATTTTTTCGACCAACACAAGTGTATATAACCCATTAACCTCTGTATTCAAATTCATATCCAAGAAACAAAAAAATATGGTAAGAATAGCTTAATTCAAAAATTCTTAAACACATGTACATGCACCACAAGAAGAACAATTCTGTTTAGAATTACATTGCACAGAGAGAAAAAAATACTAAAGTCCAGGCCCGGCGGAACGTTCATCTATATTCCTTTTCGCGCTAACAGAAACGCGTGAGAGTGAGTGAGCGCGTTTCTGTTAGCGAGAAAAGGAAAGTATATGAACTTTCCGCCGGGTCTGATAAAGTCTGTTGCAAAATAATTGATACTTTATATTTTGAAACTGTTGAAGATAAATATACTTACTCAATCGTAATTCAAACTGTAAAAATCTCTAAAAAATTCCAAATTCATATATTTTGGTTCCACGTCTATTCTAATGTAAGCTAACCTCTAAATTCATACGTATGTATGTAGATCAACAGAACAGATTCTCTTTTGTTCTCACTGTATACATTCACATCGAGTAATTATGAGAAATGCTAAACTGAGAAACAACACAACAAGTCGATCATTTCTTTTCTTGATTATTAAAAAATTCAAGAGTAACGAACGCGACATACTCGAATGACATCAACCAGTATAAAATGGCATCCAGACAGAGACACCGAGGTCACCGAGCCCCTGCAGCGTTGACATTTTCACAGCTGCGCACGCGCACAGTAACAAAACAAAGTGGCCTCCTCAAAATTAAAGAATGCTAATTTTTTTTTAAATATTTAATTATAGGAAAGAATTTTTTAAGTTTGTTCTAAAAATCTAGATTTTTGGGATATAGTTCTGAACAGTGGTTACCTCCGATTTATTTGATACTACCTATACTTATGTATTTTGACGTGCTGATTAAGAAAATTATAGTGAAAGTGAAACTATGTATACTTAAGTATTTTGATGCGCTGATTACGAAAATGATGGTGAAAATTGGCGATAATATGAATTTAATGAGAAAAACCATGAAAATCCCATAAAATCATCGTTTTTTTGCAATTATCTCAGTTAATATGCAAAATTTAAAAAAAATGCTTCAAACAAAAGTTGTAGACCTCATCGAAATACACATTTTTTGTTTTCGAGAAAATCAAATATATCGACTTTTATTTATAAAAAACACATATACTATGGCTCTTCACATTTTAAATGGAAATCAATGTAAGAGGAAATTACTATAAAGAGAATGGTAAAGGAAAATGGCAATGGGAATGGTAAAAGGAATAGTAAAGGAAAATGGCAAAGGGAATGGCAAAGGGAATGATAAAAGGAAATGAAACATGATATGGTAAAAGGAATGGTAAAGGGAAATGGAAAATGGACTGGCAAAGGGAAATGGCAAAGGGAATGGTAAAAGGAAATGGCAAAGGAATGGCAAACGTAATGGTAAAGAGAAATGGCGAAAAGAATGCTAAAGGGAATCGTAAAAGAAAATGGCAAAGGGAATGGTAAAGGGAATGTGAAAGAGAAATGATAAAGGGATATAGCAAAAAGGAAATGACAAAAGGAATGGTAAAGGGAATGGAAAAGGGAATGCCAAAAGGAGTGGCGAAGGGAATGGTAAAGGGCATGGTAAAGGAAAATGGCAAAGGGAATGGCAATGGGAAATGGCAAAGGGAATGGGAAAGGGAATGGCAAGTGGGATGCTAAAGGGAATGGTAAAGGGTGAGAAACTTAAGTAAAGGTACTGTGACGTTGCAGATTTCTACTTCTCACAAAAAGCTCAATTTTATCTAATTTTACTTAATCAGAAATTCTAGTGCTCTCGTTTAAAGTAGAACTTCGGCACTCCTATCATTTTATATTATTTTATTTGTTTTTCTTGTTTTGGTTTTGCTATCACTTTTATTTTTATTTTTTTTAAATTTTTATTATGTATATTTCTGAGCTTCGTGGTACGAGAAAGAAAGCTATGGACGTTCCAACCACCCACACCATACACAGATTCGGTTTCGTTATTCGCAGCACCACCTTCAGAAATTCTTCGACAACTCTACAGTTCCTTGGCCATTATTATCTTTATCTTTATCTCCACCATCCCTCTTGACGTCCAAGACAAAGATTTCAATTTTGTCAGTAATGGACAGATGGATTGGTGTTGGTCATCCAAATACTAGGTACATCCCTGTTAAGGATTGACCGGGGTTGATTACCATAAATTCTACGTAAGAATAGGTAATTTTACCCAATTATCTATATTAGCTCTCATCATATTCGTTTATGAATAGATGTTTTCTGGCTTTTAATGCCATATGTTTATCTCTATGTTTATCTGGAGTATCGAAGGATCCCAAAAGTTCATTTATGGTTTGGATTAAGGATTCTCTGTTCTCCAATTGGATTCTAATATCCGGAAAGCATGAAAGGTTCTCTCATCTCGTTCCTTCCTACATTAAGGAATCGTAAGCACACCTCTCTGTCTTTCAACAGCGGCTGATAAGGACTATTGAAGAAGAAGAAAGGATATAAGATTGACGAGTTACAAGCGTATCACTCCAGCTATCCTTCTCATAACCATACGAAGTTACAGAAATTAGGCTTCTGCGCATCATCCCTTCTCTTATATTTTAATTTCCCCAAGTTTTGTCAAGTCGGTGAGCAAGCGTGTGAACTTGATTCCTTCTCTTATAATTGTGAACTTAGAACGAAAGCACGTGGCTCGCTGTACTTCTAAAGGTAGGATTCGATTCCTTTTAATGGTTTAGCCAAGTTATTTTATTATTATGTATTTTATCTGTTATATGATTTTACCTTTTCTCTATAACTCCTTGGCTAAATCATCTTATTAATTATATATCTTATTTATCTTTTTGTAAATTATAATTTTATAATTTGGAGTACCGAAATACCTAAAATTTGAAATGTTTGAGACCCATAAATACCAATTCAATGTATATAACTTTAACCTTATATTAAATTTTGAATGTTAAATTTGTTTTGCCGAAAGTATGAATTTGAATCTTTAAACTTTGCGTACCATGTCCCTAACTCGTTATATAATTATATTTCTTTATTCCTTGCTTACCATATAACTTACTTAATTTTGTAAAATTGAATAATACCTTGAATTTATTGATTCCCTTTTATTATTTTACTTCGAATTCCTCGCTTACCATATAATATTCTAAATTTTCCGTATTTTTATCTATTACTATTAATATACGCCCAGGCGCAAAAATCCCCAACGACATTGCTCTCTCGGAATTAAATTTAAATAAAAATTAAAGTTAAGTTAAAATAGAATTAATTTATAGAAAAGTAGAAATAATCTTCGCCACAAAATACTCAGACAGCGCGGCGAAGACCATTTCTACTAACACGGCGAATACCGCGTGATGGGGACTCGGAGAAGCGCGGAAACCGTGAAAGCGTTCTCAACGCATCTCCCACCAAAAGGGTTCTTCCTTCACCACGCAAACCCTTTGGACCCCTAGAGTATAAAAGGGCCTGCAGGACGAGAAATCGTCTGAGTGTTTGGGGGCGGAATACCGCTCTGCAAACAAGCTGAGCTAGTGGAATACCATTAGACTCGGCACCCCGCCTAGTGGAATACCATTAGGTGCAACACCCGAGTCGGAATACCGCTCGGCAACGCTGGAAGACCAGGCTAATGGAATACCAATTAGTCCCGGCACTCTCTCACGCCTAGTGGAATACCATTAGGCGCAACACCCGAGTCGGGATACCGTTCGGCAACGCTGGAAGACCGGGCTAGTGGAATACCAATTAGTCCCGGCACCCCTCCTCTCTCGCCTAGTGGCACGTCGTTATTCCCCTCACCGCTCAACCTTTATATTCTTAATGGTCCTTTGGGCTACCTGTCTCCCACCAGTCAAAAACTTTCCACGCCAACTTAGTTTATGCACGTAGTTTCTTTTTAAGCGACGCAAACCTCTGGCGTCTACGTTTGTTTGAGCCTACTGTCGAATAAACGATTCTCAATTAATACTAAAAATGGCGAGTCTTTACTCAAAAGATACTTCCTACCCCCCCACCCCCCTATTTTCCTTTCTCACCCTCTCTGACTCCGTTCTATTCCCCTCTCCTCACCACGGTCAAATCCTGAACAAGGATTGATATCACTATTGTAACTTTTAATTAATTGAATAATGTATTTTTCCAATTATTCAAAATGTAAAACTTAAGTTTATATTATTTCTTTTTGATGTTTAATAAACTATTGTTACTTATTTGTTATAAATCTAGAGCTTTATAATTTTGGAAATAATTATTTCAAAAATATGAGTATTTCAAAATGAGATCTACACTTTTTGTTTGAAACAATTTTTTTTAATTTAGCGTATTAGCTGAGATAATCGCAAAAAACCATGATTTTATGGGCTTTTTATGATTTTTCTCATTAAATTAAAATTTGCGCCACTTTCACTATCATATTCGTGATTAGCGCATCAAAATACATATGTATACGTAGTGCCAAAGAAATCGGAGGTAACCACTATTCGGAACTACACCCGATTTTTGAATTTAAAAAAAAGTAAAAATAATTAATTAAATATCTCAAAAATAAAATGATTACTTGGGATTAATAAAGTATATTAATTGTACACACTTTTTAAAAATAATAACTAGAGTTAAGGGCATGTGATACTTTACCATACGAGCAAATTAGTTAAATCAATTTTAGATTCATAATAATAGATATTTTGAGCAAATAAGAGTCAATAAACATTCGTTTACATGTGTCAAAGGTTTATTGACTCTTATTTACTAAAAATATATATTATTACGAATGTATAATTGGTATAACTAATTTGCTCGTATGGCAAAGTATAACATGCCCTTAATTGAAATAAAAAATAATGTACGAAAAAAATTTGACGATTGTAAAATTTTTTTTGAAACGTATTCTCCTTGTCTTTAATTCACAATTTATTTTTAATACAAAACAAGTTTAATTATCGCTTCATAAGGAGTACAGGTCATTTGATATTTGGATATTTTAATATTTCATTGGATTTTTTAATAATTACAGGCGTACATATATGAATGTGCTACGTATCCAATGTTGTACTGGGACATACTGGGACTTTGATGGGAACACCTACTGCTCAAGATAGGTATGCCTGGTATAAGCCCAAACAGAATGCTAACATCTTTGTTTTCATTAGCTTTAAATTTGATAATTAGGAATCCGGAATAAATGAAAAAATTGGGAATATTTTTGGGAGATTGCGTTCCGCCTATCGTATAATTGATATAATAGATTAATTAATTTAATTTTTCTTAGCTGGGACGCCCAACTGGGCCCCAGTTGGCGCTCATTTATTAACTGGGCTAACCTGGGCACATTTCCACACGGGACGACTCAAATGACACTTATTTTCTTATCAGAATCGCAAATCAAAGTGAAGTTAGAGAGTTTTTTTTTGAGGGAACTGTTTTAACACTGCATTTATAGATCAAAAAGGATGTCTAGTATTCACTGTTTTAATTTGGAATTTTCAGAGTAAAGTTTATTTAATTTTAAAAACTATATAACTGCTCTGGAATAATGCTATCTTAAATGTTCTATTTTGAAATAATGAAGGTGGTAATCTGACTGGGAAATCGGGAAATGAACGGGAATCTAATCATACAGTACCTTCATCTCTAGTAAGGTAATGCACGGCTGATTCGATATATGTGCCTTGATAGAAGTTTCACAAACCATGCACATATCATTTGTGGTGGGGGTGACAGGTTTGGGGCAATTCTGAGACCGAATCCAGATAGAAAAACCCTCAAAATCATAGAAATACTAGTCATCGCCTCTCAAACGACTTGGTTGACCTCAACTAGACCTTCAAATGTCCTTGACCCTGACGTGCTGCGATCTAATGGACCTCGAATTTGGACTCAGCGACCTTCAAAACGTATGAAAACTGTAGTCAAGTTCCACGAAGATACATTTTCGTATTTTTGCAATCGTCATTTGAACTATCAAGTTACTAACTTAAATTGACCTTGAAATAATTTTTAGGATCATCATAAAAATAAAAATAAATACCATATCTATACGTAAAATTTCCTGCTCTTTCGGAATTTTCAATCAAAAATTGACTTTATCACATTTTTAAAATTTGACCTTGAATTGACCTTGATGCAGACATAACATGATGGAATCAAGAGGATTCCATATTCGGATTCAGCGTCCGTTAAAACCATAGAAATGATGGAGCAAAACGGACTCCGGATTCGGATTCAGCGCGTCAAAATACATACGAATATATAGATCCGATTTTTGGCATTGACCACTTTTTTTGTGTGCCTGTGTAATTTGAGAGATTTTGTGCCGTCGAATTGTATTTCTTAGTATTTAAATATGTAAGATAATTTAATTTAAGAGAAATAATATTCTCAGAATTTAAATGTAATATCATTTTATTTAATAGAATATTATTTCCGAGAAATATTCGAACATTGTAGCTTCCTAGGTAGAAATGTCGGTAGTGTGCCGGATTTCTCCACCGCACAAGTGTACCGGATCGGTATTTTTTTGTTCAAAATCGGCTACAGCCTACAATTATCAACCGCTTTGGACGTTTCTTTTTTAATATTTGGGAATAGTTGTACCAGACAAAGTTCAGTTCTACTGATTAGTAGTTACCACACCAAATTTGAAAGAGATCGGTCAAAAACTTGCCGAGTTGGAGAGGGTGGAATTTTGACATTTTGGTCAATCAGCCCCTGTTTCGAATCAATGTAAATAATAACCTATGGCATTTAGAAAATTTTTAATTTTTCAATTTAAACACTTTTTCGACAGATTTTTCTGCAATATTTAAACAAAAAATATATAAATATTTTTTAATCCAAAATTTGACCGATTTTTTTGAAAATCAAAAATATTTTAGACTGTTTCTCAAAAAGGGACGTTTCTTTTTTTTTTAGCTCAAAATAAAACTCAGATATTTTCCTTTCAGAAACTTGAAGTCCAAAAGTGGGCTGAGACTTATTTTTCATCAAAATTAACGTCGAGTATCTCGAAACACCCATGACGCTAGCTCTCGAACGTTATTAGGTGGAGTCCATGTCAAGTGATCACAAAACTTTTCGTGCTTGAATGGGATTTGCGTGTAATTGGGTGTAATCAGTCCTTTAGTAGTCTAGAAAAACAATAATAAATATTTTTGAAAAATTCCAAAAAATGGCGATGATATGGGACTTTGAAAATTTTTGGACCTTTTGTTCTAATTAACCGATTTAGCTTTTTAAAGTCTCAACTTTTTTTATTAAAACTTAATTTCATATTAAAAAAAATTCAAAACGAAAAAAAATTTGTTTGACCTCTTTGTGCCAAAAAACAAAAATCAATTTTTTGAAAACAAAACAATTTTTTATTTTTTTATTTTGTTACCAAATAAAGGTCGACATGTACTTTACAAGTTCTGTAAATTTCACCCTGGGCATGTCAGTAGTTTAAGAGAAAAAAATTCAAATGCACCGTCCTGCATGTCATTTAAACTACTTACTTGCCCACAATAAAATTTACAGAACTTGTAAAGCACATGTAGACCTTTATTTGTTAACGAAATAAAAATAATAATAAATTGTTTCTTTTCAAAAAAGCAATATTTGTTTTTTGACACAAAGAGGTCAAACAAATTTGTTTTCGTTTTGAATTTTTTGTTATATGAAATTACGTTTTATCAATAAAATCAGACACAAAATACGACAGATCCCTGCTTATTAAAATTTCATCGGAATTCCTCTTTTATTTTCCACTAACTTTCTAATTAAAACGGCTTTAGAATCTCTGCATGTGTCACCAGTTCTACAGGGTACAAAATCTCAGTGCATTTTAACATGGCTTTTATGTCTATACTCGTCGAGATCATTGGCGTCAGCTTTTTGGGTCGTCAATTAATGCTCTCACGTTCCACCAATGGCCTAATAAATAGAGTGGTTTAATTTGAGGAAATTTGCATTTTAGAATGAAGGCAGTCAAATATCTCTCAAATAAAAGAATGATTTTTTTTAGAAGGTATAGGACAAGTAAAGTGAGTTCTTTTATTATTAAGGGGTTATATACACTTATTATTGGAAAAAGGGTCTTTTTACGAATTTTTTTGGAAAAGACGGTAAATTATTTTAAGAAAGAACCACTACACATCTGTTTGTATATGTTTGAAGGTATTTTATCCCAAATTGAGCCAAAACACCTTTTGTCAAGCATCCTTCGCGGTGTCCATGATAAGTCGAAAATAAATCACCTGCAATCAATCTAACCAAGAGCTTTCAATAGTTTATATAATTTTACTCTACTTAGACGAAGAATTTGTCAAAATAAGTATTTTTGAAAAATGGAGAAGAATTGTCTAATAAAATCGATTTTTAGGGGTCTGAAAATTCAGTTTTTTCAGTCCCAAAAAAAAAACTTTTTTTCAAATGGGAATTCCTTCGTCCAAGTATGAGATAATATTATTATAAAGTAGTCTGAAAAAAATTAGATTGATAGGTGATATGGTTTTTGAGAAATCGTGGACCCCGCAACGGCCCTTTTTGAAAAATACTTGTAAGGTATTTTTGTAAGGATATTTGTAAAAATACTTGTAAGGACCCGATACTCGAACACTTAACGGTTTAGTGTCAACTCTTGCCCATTTAAAAGCATTTTTAAAGTATTTAAATTCGTAAAAAACGTATGAAGCTGTAGTTGTAAAGATAAACATTCTTTGAACTATTTAAACAAGAAAATATAGATTTTTTAAACATTAACTTAAAAAATATATATATTTAAAGATTAACTCATAAGGAGCAGTAGTCGAACGCGTTTTTGCTCCTGGGAGGAGTTGTCAAACAGGCAAGGACCCAGTAAGCGAACAGTGCTATCCGAATTAGAAAAAGGTTAGGAATGATAAGTTATTTACTTATCATATTTTAAAGTTAGAATTTGAACCAACAATTTCTAAAAAAAATCAATGAAAACCTATGTGTAAATTTCATTATACATAATGTAAAAATGGTATTAGGTAAATGTAATGTTCAGTTGTGCGCATGTACTTTAAGAAAAAAAAATCATAATTATATGTTGTCAATACCGTACTTTTTAAAAATCTATTGAAAATTACCGCGACGAACATAGGACAGAAAGATACCAATGATTACCTTGATAATATTCAACTTTTATTGTAAAATTGCTACAGTATTCGGTCTAAAGTTACTTAACATAAAATGAGACGGTATACCCGAACACCCCCCAAAATATATAAAAAACAATAAAAATATTTACTCACCTCTTTTTTCTTAACCATATTACAATTGCACTTCCACTTAAACCATTTTAAATTAAGAAAAAGACGTTATTGATGATGAAAATCGAAATACAATAACCTATCTTTCTTAGCTATAGACACAAGGAACGAGGCAAATACAAGTGATTCCTCGAATTGTCACGAACTTTTATTTTTGTCTAAACGATGGTACCACTTTTACTTTTTTTTTTTACATTTTAAATACTAACTTAAAATATTAAAGTATTTTATAAAAATTTTTGTGAAAACGATAAAAATGTATATCATTTTTTAAAATTAAATAACTCTGACAGTGTTCGACAATCGGATACTGTTCGAGTATCGGGCCCACTACCTTAAGTAGCGCGCTGTTGATAGCTGTAACTTAGGTTCTAATGCTCCGATCTTTATTAAATTTGGAGAGAATAATCTTAAAAGAATGAACTTAATGAAAATGCAATAAAAAAATTTTCGATTTCTTCGACCACCACAAGTGTATATAACCCCTTAAAAAAAAAACACAAAAAATGATTGCGGTATTAAAAATGATTCTTGTTTTTTTTTTGACAAATTTTTTTTCAAGATTCTTTCAAAATTTTTAATTTATAAAAGCGATATAGATTAAAACATTAATACAGATTGTACCCGATGAATTTGCTCAAAATGGTAAAGTCTATCAACGTGTTTTTTTTTTTGTGAAAATTAATTTTTTATTTCTTTAAAATGTATTTTTATCACCGTAAAAAAAATAAGTTCAATTATATATTTTCTCCTTTTTTCCTTCAATATACGTCTTATTGTAATGAAAATATGTATCAGGACCTTATCCGGATTCTATCGGATGCTAACAGCTATTTTAACCAGAGTAATCTTGCATGCCAAAAGTTATAATTTTGTTCAGTTTACCGGATGTAACCCAAGTAGGACCGGATAGCTGACACGCATACGCGAAGTATAGTACAACAATAAAAGGTATCCCCCTAAGAGATCTAATGGCCTTGGTGAGTTCGGAAGCTTTCCCTACTACGGAACATACTCATACCAACACAGACTCACATTTCGCACACATGTGCAATTTCCGAGCTCGACGCCCAGTAGTGGGGGCCCCCTATTTCTCGGAATTCTTACCCCCAACCGCCCGTGGGTCTCCTCCATTGACATATAGAAATGGATCGCTAACCCTGTGGGGAAAATGGAAGTAGGTTTTAGAGAGAAAAAAAAAACGTGAGAGGAAAACCTGTCTCTTTCTAGGTAAAGCTGATTGGTTTAGATCTATCTAGATTATCTGATTCAAGATGGTCGAGATTTATCTCCAGCAATAAGCTTTATCTAGAAAGAGAGAGGTTTTCCTCTCACATTTTTTTTCTCTCTCAAAAGTCTACTTCCATTTTCCCCACAGGGTTAGCGGTCCTTTTCTATATGTCGATGGTCTCGTCTTAGCGAGGATGTACTATATCATAAAAAAAGGGGTAGGGTCCGGGTATAGAAAACTGATTTTGCACAGCATGTCTGCGGAAAGTCCGATTTTCCGTGCATCTGTAGACTCTGGAAAATGATCCATTTCTGAGCTTTTCACTTTACATCTCTAGAGTTTGTAAAGTATGATACATTACACCTCTAGAGGTTGTAAAGGTTGAATTCAACAGTATCGCAACGAAAAAATGAGCAGTGCCCTAAGCGCCATGCGCGACGCATGCACATCATCGTGGCACCCGCGTTAGGAATACTGGTACATACGTTCCTGATTTAAAAACGTTTCCAACTGATTCGCGTTAGTCCCCGATCCAACCAAGATGGGGACTATCTCGAGAGTGTAGTGTTTTCCGAAAATCGAACTTGCTTTAGACTCGCTGGGAAAAGTATTGCACACTCGAGTCTCCCAAATGTCAAGAAATTTTTGCCAGAGGTTTTCCCAAATGTGAATAAATTCTTGATTCTCTATAGTCACATCAATTGCACATGTAACCAATCAGATGCCGAACGCAAAGCGTGCGCAGTAGTTATCAAGTGAAATTTGAAAAATACGAACTTCACATTTGGGAGAAATATGATTTGACTTTTGGGAGAACTTGAGATTTGGGAAGTTGAGATTTGAGAGACTCGAGTGTACTTGACATGTGAGAAGCAAACATTCCCCGATTCGTGTGATGGCATCACTCGCCTTAGGCTCGTGACGCCAACTTCACGCTCATCGGGAATAGCCTACTTGCTAAAATTTTCGTTAAGTCGCAGACTTATAAATTCTATAAAAGTCTCTTAAGAAGAGACTTAATGCAGTTGACGTTTGCGTAACGCCTACGCCTGCATTATTTGTAGTGTCTATGTACGATGCGCGCGCAACGCACTACTAACTACTTTTTTTTTTACTAAAGTGAGGTTATATGCACATTTGTATATGACGTGAACTTGGACGCATGGACATAGGAATAAAGGGGACTAGTCCTGTCAACCTCAAACGTGTGAGGGGTAGTGAAGCACTGAGCGAAGAGAGCCTCCGTCACCCCACTATTAGCTTTTAAGAACCGCCATTTTATATTTGAACCACTTCCGACTGCCGCCATTGGTGCATCAGCCGTTGTTTTGGTACGTGCACATAAAAAATGGCGGGAGCTCTCCCTAGGCTTGAACTCCGCGCTGGCAGGGCTAGTTCCCTCTATTCCTATGTTCATATTTGGATGCCAAAAATTTCTAAAGGTGGGTAATGCGATGCGTGCGCACAGTGCGTAGACACTACAGCTAATGCAGCCGTAGGATTTACGCATACGTCGACTGAATAAGGTCTCTTGTTAAGAAACCTTTATATAGTTCATAAATCTGCTCTTATGGTAAAGTATCAAATGCCCTTAAAAACTGTGCTCTGGTAAAACTTCTTAGTTTTAAACTATGTAAATATAATAGAAAAAGAGATCACTCGCATCAGAGAAAAATTTTTTTTTTAAACAGAACTTCGTTGATATCACGTAATCTAAAAGGATTCTATTTTGCCGAAAATTGAATCCTATCTGGCATCGTGTAAATATCAAGATGATTCTTCTATATGTGAATTAGAGTGGCGCTTATTTACCAAATGCATTGAATATCGGCTCCTATCCCGGAAATCGTTTATTTGTACCATAAAACTATGAAAGCAGCTGCGAAACCGGATTCAAAAAGCGTTTAATACGTTTCACTTTGCAAAAAACGCTTTTTTCGAATTTTTTCAAATTTTTCATACTCCTAAGCTGTCCCCCTTCTTGGTCTATGCTTTTTAGGGACCCCTAATCTATTGAGATCGTTTACGTGGATGATAACAATGTGCCCAGTGGTAGTTTAGAGGTGAAAAAAATTTTTTGACATCAATACAGCTC
>UCOH01007081.1:0-13125 GCA_900474275.1 Synergus japonicus
CAATTACATAATTGAAAATTAGTTGTTGTTTTTGTGTTGTATTTAAATAAAGCTTATAATTAATTTTATATTTTTAGTGACATTATTTATTATCATATTATGATTTAGCAAAATAAAAGAAATATTGCCATGCAACATTCAAGACACTTTTATGTTGTTTAAAATATCTTGCAACTCAATATTTCGACAATATTTCCATGCAAAGTTGTAGCCACTTTCATTTTGCAAAAAAAAATATATTGCAATTAAATATTAAGACAATATTGCTATACAACATTCGAACCACTTTCATTTTGCAAAAAAATATATATTGCAAAGAAATATTTAGACAATGTTGCCTTGAAATGTTCGAACAGCTTTCAAAGAAATATTCAACCAATATTGATCCACAATATTGCAAAGTGCGGACATTTCCTAATTGCAGACACATTAATGCAATATTGCATGCAATATTCCGAATCTTGCAAAGAAATATTGCCGCAATATTAAGGGAATATTTCGTGTTATGGGGGTCGAACGCGCCGAACGTGCATTTGGCGCGCGTTTGAATCAAATGAACTTGAAAATTGAACTAAAGGTCAAAATTTATGGTACAGTTAAATGGCCCTCTGGATCCTGGTCAACTTTTGTCTAAACCATTTTTTTGAAAATAAAGTATTTTAGAAGATACATGTAGATTAAAATGGATTATCCTGTATTTAAGATCAAAAACTAAACGCGTTTTTCTCGAAACAACGTTTTTCGACCTGGTGTGCATGATTCCGAAAAAACTATTGGACCGATCGGGCTGAAATTTGGATATGTTATTCTAAAAATATTTTGCTATCGCATGTACCAGAATAATAATTATTGATTAATATATAGCCTTTTTTTAAACAATTTACGGTTAAAAAAAAATGTGAAAAATCTTCAACTCGGCCATTTTGTATTTACATTTTTTCGGATTTCAATTATTCTATTATATAAAGGGGGAAATCTGACTGCCCTTGAACCGTAAATTGGTATCTAATAAGGGTAAGAGGTAGAGATCGCCCTTGAAGAACGTTGCCTATTGGTCTGCCCTATTGTCTTTCCTTCTCTTCAAAAGTCTTCTTCTTTCCTCACAAAGCCAAGTCATTTTCGCAGAGGAGAAATTCTCTCCTCTGCTTGGAACCGCAGATATAGGATGGACTCCGAATTGCTCCAACATAAAACAAAAAGGCACATACGGCCAGAAAATGCTCTTTTTCCTTTTCAGAGCCCATATAACTTTAATATAGAGTAAACCTAGTGACTTATTAACGATAGGGGTAGTAATTTTGATCCTTCCTCACTAGAACAAACCTAAGGTCTTGGAAGATCAACCAAAAAAAGCAATGAGATACTTGGAGACAGCGGAAACCAGATGGGAAGTCGAATGAAGTTCACCAGACAGAAGAAGCCTCGCCAGAATGGAGGTGATGACAGATCCTAATCGATGACGTAATGGAAGTGGATCCTGCGAATCTCTACCTTTAATACTCATAGATTAAGAGGCTCGCAATAGTTTCCATGAAAGGGGATATAAAAAAAATACATATAAATAAAATTATCCTTAAGTCTAAGAAATACAAGAGACGAGGAGTCCTGAATTTATTAAAAATGTCGGCCTTTATTAGAAAATATTTATTGGGAGGATTTATTTTAAGTTTGTGATGTGTAGAAAATCTACCACATCACAATAGACTAAATTTAATATATTACCATATTTTTTAGAATTAATATAAAACCATATTCATTTTAAAATATAATTGTATATTAAATTTAATTGACGATATATGCAAATGACTTTACTTACAGTATATTGACTCATCACCCTAGTTTTTCGAGATATCCTAACCTAAAAGGATAAAAAACAGTTTTTTGCTATATTTGACAATAAACTATGTGACATCACAATTTTTTTTTATTTTGAAGTGCAACTTTTACCCTTCCAAACCTATTTTGGATTTTTCAGATAACTTTTTTTTCGCATAGACATATTTATTTGAAGTTTAGTACATAGCGTTTTCGTTAAGGCATTGCCGACAACAAAAAAGGTTTTCTAATGGAACAAAAACTTCGTAAATGAATGTTTTTAGCACTGACTTCGAATCCAATCTGCCCACTTAAGAAATTGAAGATATCTTAACGTCAAAGTGCAAATTACAAGATTTCTCATGATTAAGAAAACTTAAACCCAAATGTTTATAACCCTAGACATTCATACCAAAATGTCCTTAACCTTCGAGCTCTGTAACCTGTGAATCTGTAACACTGGACCACTGCACGCCAATTTCCTTAATCCTCGAGCCTTAACCTTTCCTTAACCTCGAGCTCCAGGTTACAGGACTCGATGGTTAAGGAAATTAGGCTCAGTGGTTAAGGGGCTTTAGGGTTATGAAAATTGGGTTTGAAGGTCCACGGTTAAAGACTCGTTAGTTACAGGGTTCGAGGGTAAGAAAATTGTGGTATAAATGCCTAGGGTTATAGGCATTTGGATTTAAGTCTTCTTAACTACGAGAAATCTTGTAATTTAAACTTTGAGGTTAGATTATCTTGAATTCCTTAAGGTACGTGCAGAGCTGGGCAAGACCGTTAATCCGTTTATTCGTTTATTAAGTGAGTTACATTTTTCGTTAACTGTTAACTGACTATCGGAATTAACGGACTAGTTAACTTCCATTAACTTCCGTTAACTCTCAACATCCATCCGCTCCACTCCAGCGCTGCATAGTATTGTCACTAACAAAAAAAGCTTAGAACTTGGTAAAGGCTTGGCTGAATACGAATTCCAAAGACTCTCTGACGGATGCTGTCTTCTTGGGTGAGCAAGGTATGGTGGACTTGTTCATTAAATATGTATATAGCTGGCACAGAAATATTACTCTATAGGTTAAAAATACTGCTCAAAATTTAACATAATGTGAGTAAAGTGATTTGCATATACCGTCAATTATATTTAATATACCATTATGTTTTAGAATTAATATATAATCATATTAAAATTAATATACAGTTGACACAGAGATATTATAAACTATTAAAAAAACTGATTAAATTTTAAAAAATTCAAAAAATTCAAAATTTTTAAAAATAGTAATGAAGTAGCAAATGGAAGTACAAACTCTTATTTCAAGGAGTAAGGCTACCGAGAGGACACCAGGATCTGACTCAAAAAGAAAAAGGCCTTTGACGAACACCCCGAGCCCTGAAGGTGGAGAGGGGGCGCATGAATATGCCCAAATTCTATTTTTCATAAAATTTAATTTACATAAACTCATTTCACCTAATCATAATGTGCTATAATTTTTATGTTTCCTAATTTCAATTTTACATAATTTTTATTATTCCTAATTATTATTTTCCATAATTTTTATTTTTCCTGAAGTATATTTGTCCTAATTTTTATTATTCATAATATTCATTTCTCATAATATTTATTATTCATAATGTTCATTTTATATAATTTGCATTATTCATAATGTTCAATTTTCATAATTTTTAATTTTCTTAATCGCTGTTTGTCATAATCTCCAAGTAAAATAAATTCCATTCTTCATAACGGATGTTCGGTCAAATTTCAGGTCATTGTTTCTCATTCATGTCTAGTTAAAATGGATACTTCTTTTCTTAAATGGAAATGGCGCAAAATTTAAATTGGATGATTATTATTATTTGCTTACAGAAGAATTAAACAAATGAAATTGTATAAATATTAATATATTGTGCAATTAGTTAATATTTGTTAATTTTTATTACAATTAAAAAATAGAATTTGGGGCATATTCATGCGCCCTATGGAGAGGTCTCTAGACCGACGAAGAAAACCCAGCTGGAAGGAGCAACTTCAGCTTGGAGTGAGGTTCTTGGCAGAAAGAGGAATGACAAGAAGGCACAACCAACCAGTGCCGCGAGTATTGTCAAAAACAAAGAAGACGTAAAGCCCAGGAAAGCCCGCTCGGGAGCAGTGATAATTAAATCGGCAACAGGATGCAGTTTTACGGAGGTCGTAAGAGACATCAGCGCAAATGTCAAGTGATGCGATACAGAAGGCCATAAAGCAAACAGGTGAAGTTAGACAAGTGTCGCCGCAGGTGCATATCCAAATACGTGATCTGGATGCTGCAACCACCGCAGATGAAGTGGTAGAGGCTCTCAAGCGCCTACTAGGAGAGGACAAGGACGATAAGCTCTCGGTTAGTATGACCAAAACGGAGTTTCGTGGAAATCTAATGGCTTTTGTCGAATTAAAGGAGGCAGACGCCATTAAGGTGAACCGACTCGGTCATATTGAAATCGGGTGGGTTAGCTGTAGGGTTCGAATATGGGAAAGGGTGAAGCGTTGCTTCCGTTGTCTCGATTACGATCACATCTCGGTCGAATGCAAAGGAATCGACAGAAGAGGGCAGTGTTGGAAGTGTGGCTCGGAAGATCACATAGCCGCACGATGCGAAAAAGAAGCAAAGTGTTTTCTTTGTTCATCGAAAGATGACGGTAGATCAATGGACCACATGCCAGGCACATCTAAGTGTGCGGCTTACAAAGAGACCGAACGTGACTGCAACAAGAAAAAACGGGATGGCGTTAGTGCTTCAGGGAAACTTCAATCGCTGCAAGCAGGCTCAAGACTTGATGACACAGATGGCAAGAGAGAGGGGGGCCGATATGTTCATAGATACGGGGGGTGTGGCGGCGATCTGGGCGATCAACAGCACCCGGTTCCTTGTACATGGTATCGGTCGTAGTGACGGATTCGTGTGGGTTAAGAGCGGCAAGGAAACAATCGTTAGCTGCTATCTTTCGCCAAATGAAGGAATGGCGGTCTTTCGCGAAAAACTGGAAGAGCTTGAGGACCTGTGCCCTGGCGATCACCTACCGTAGTCTCAAAACCAGAAGCGGAGAGGCTGGTGGAGGACACAATGTGCCTTATTGGGAAAGGGCGTAATGCCTCAATGCCAAGAAGATCTGGGATGGGAAAAAAACCCCAGTGTACTGGTCGAACGCAGAAATAGACGAATTAAGGACGATGTGTTTCAAGCTTAAGCGAAAGATACCCCGAGGCCGTAAGAAAGGGAAAGAAATAGCCCAGGCCAATAGAGAGTACTTGCTCGCAAAAAAGACACTTAACCGTGCCATAAAGAAGAGCAAATACCTCAAATGGACGGAAGTGCGCACGGCAGTTGACACGGACACCTGGGGTCTCGGATACCAGATAGTAACTTGTAAACTATACGGAAGATCATCAGCTGCTGTCATGGAACCACAGATGATGAAACTGATTATGGACGAACTATTTCCCAAACATCCCGACCGGGTCCTTACGGAGGAAACGCTGCCTGAAGAGATTCCTCTGTTCACCAAAAAGGTACTGTGGACGACTGCAGCCAAGATGGCCAACAAAAAGGTGCCAGGCTCCGATTGAATTCCAACGGAGGTCGTCAAAGCGATAGCGAAGGAGTACCCGAATGTGCTGCTGAACGTCTTCAAAGCGTATCTCAACGCAGGAGTCTTCTGCACAAGGTATAAGAAGCAAAACCTCGTCTTGCTGGACAAGGGAAAGGGCCCACCAGTTACACCGTCCTCATACAGGCCGCTTTGCATGCTCGTTGTATGACGGTACGTTTTCGATGTCTCTCTATTTGGGAGTCATGCCTTTTATATCGACGATTCAGCCGAGCCAGGATCAGTTTTAGGGGCAAGAAATAAATTAAATATCAGTTTATGTTAACAAAAATAATAAGGATGCTATATTTTCCTATAAATTACATCTCTAAGTTAGAAACTAAATGAATGTATGAAAATTACCAAATTTAAATGAATTTGAATGTAAATACAATAATGTAAATGTTCTGCACGGTGTAAACGTGAGAGCGAGCGAGCGAGTGTTGTGAGAGAACGTACACGGTATCTAGTGACGTTTACGTAAGTCACGTATCACCAGCGGTCGAGACGAATACTATCTCCTGAGTCCTTGTCTCTTTAATAAACGGTATGCAGTACGGTACGGTGAGAGAGAAAGACGAGAGAGATCTATTGACTACTTATTTTTATTTCTCCCGCGGTATTTTCCCAGGTACGGCTCAGACAGGAGTGAATCAGGGGTAGGCCAGGTTTAGGCTGGCGTACCCTCTTTGTCTAATAACTGGCCATGGGGGTAGCCCGCTGGTCAGGTATCAGATGGTTTCACATTTACGATGGGAAAGATCGGATGTTTTTAGTTCCCCAGGTTCTGTAAGTCATCCCCAGGTTGACCCAGGATAGGTCGGTGAGAGCCGACGTATCCTTTATCTGAGTGTACGGCTGTAGGGATACCTGCCAGTCGTACACCTACTCGATCTTCCTGAAGAAGACGTCCAGGTTACGTCCCTATGGTGGTAATCCGCTAACAGAGAGACCAGATGAGTTTCACTGAGTGTCGACTAGCTGCACCTCACGAACTGGTCGAAATTGTGTCGATTCGGTGCTTATAAGCACTTGTGATTACGTAATGAGTAGCCGGCGGGTGGTAGAGGAAGCCAGCTGGTGGAAATTTCACCCCGCCCACTCGATGATGTAAATTGATCGCGATAGCATTTGAAAGATAGAAATATGTGACCGGCGAGAATACTGCCCGTTAGAGTTGTAATGGGCAAGCTCTTTGAGCGGCTTATTCGTGATAGACTAAGAACGGCAAACGACGCTGCAGGTGAGCTGGCAGAGAATCAACATGGATTCTGGGAGTGCTGGTCAACTATTGGGGCCATACAGGAAGCCTTGAGACAAGCCGACAAAGCAGGAAGCGGAAGCCACAGGAGAAGGAAGGTCTGCGCCTTTGACGTCAGAAATGCTTTCAACTCTGTCAGATGGGCCGACATCCTGGATGCTTTGAAAAGGCGGTTCACAGTTCCGGCCTACATCCGGCGAATCATCGGCAGTTATCTCAGTGAAAAAAGCCTGCCGTACCAAACAACGGGGGAACGCACTCGGTAAGCGACACTGCAGGAGTGGCTCAGGGATCGGCCCTGGGGCCAGATCTCTGGAACGTGGTGTACGACGAAGTGCTCACCATGGAATTGCCAGCGGGTATTAAACTCATTCGATTTGCTGATGATCTGGCCGCAATGATTACGGCAAGGACAGAAGAACAAGCCAAAGCGCTGAAGTAGCTAGGCACGTGATTAATGACAAGCTCACCTTCTTTGTCCATATCAGTAAAGCCGCTGATAACGCCGAAGCGGTAGTGAGCATGTTAACGAGGCTCATGCCGAACGCGGCTGGACCGAGAAGCTGCAATAGGAGAATCCTGATGAGCGTCGCCAACTCCATAATGCTCTACGGAACGGAAGTCTAGGCTGACGCGCTGAAGGTTAAGAAACTCAGGAACAAGCTTGTCTCGGCACAAAGGAAGAGTACGCTGAGAGTGGCATGCGCGTACAAGTCCGTATCTGGATCAGCGGTGCTAGTCATAGCAGGAGCCATCCCATTCGACCTTTTAGCAGTCGAAAGAAAGAGGGTATACGAGGCCAAGAAACTAGGAGCCGAAAAGGAAGCTGCGAAGGAAGCAAGAAGAACAACCATGTTGAGATGAGAAGAGCAATGGAGAACAGAAACAAAAGGCAGCTGGATAGCAAGAATTGTGCGCGAAGTGTCACAATGAGTTGGCAGAAAGCACGGTGAGGTGAACTTCTACCTCACCCAATTTCTGTCTGGCCACGGACACTTCAACTCGTACCTCCATCACAGGAAGAAGAAGAGTTCTCCACAGTGCAATTACTGTCCGAGAGAAACCGACATTGCGGAACATACCTCCTTTGGTTGTGACAGATGGTTGAGGGAAAATCATCAGCTACAGAAGGAACTGAGAGTAAAGCTTACTCCAGAAAACGTCATTGAGCTGATGCTAGAAACCCGTGAAAAGTGGGAAGCTATTGCAGGATACATCGAGAAGGTGCTCCGACAAAAAAAGAGAGAGGAACAACGCAGTGAGGAAAGTTAAGTTTCCTCAATTAGTAATTCGATAAGCAGTTCTGGTGTCTTAAGTTGGCAGCAAAAAGATATGGGTTTAGTGCGTATTGCCGTTTTTAGGTTGAGCCCCACACTCAATGCTTAAATGCATTCCCAGACCTCTAACATAAAAAAAACTTCTATCCATAAGCTTTATAACAATATAATTGATTTTTCCACAAAATTTGTAGATTTTAGGCAGAAAAGCTTAGAAAAGACAAGTTTAGAGTTAGAGTATTTCATAAGATGCTACTTTGAATTTTTTAAAATTTTGACTTTCTTACATCACGAGATATGTTTCTTTGCAATAATATATGTCTTTCAATTGACACCTGTAAAGATGTGATCGAGAAACAAAGAAATATTGAGTAAGAAAAAAAAAATTAGCGGCCATATTTAATTTTTTCAAAATGTTAAGTTTTCATTAAAATCGCGTGCTTTATAATAAATAAATCTGCGTTTTGTATCAATTTGACAAGATTTTGATATCAATTATGGAAATTGTTATTTTGGTTCAAATTTAGGGGTCCACCTTTTGTAAATTTTGCAACAAAATTTTTTCATTTAGATTTGTTTTTTTAACATAGTCTAAAGATCACAATTGCACAGAGCTAAAGAATTCCTATGAAATATAAAAAAAACCCTGCATTTGAAGTTACACTATACTTTTCCCCATGTTAATTGTATAAGAAACTTAGAGTGCTTTGAGGCATGTGTTAATATTAACCGAATTCGCTAAACTTTGGTAGAGATCATGTTTTTGGTCATTCTAACAAAATAGAGGGATGAGAACCAAGAAGAACCGAAAAAAATAAAACCACCAAGAGTAAATAAGGAACAACCTAATGTATAATATTTAAAACCTGTGGACTTTATATCCTTTAAATACCAATATCTCAAAAACGGTTTAATTCTAGGGACTGTAAACATTGACTGTTCAAAACATCCTGCAAAAATTGAGCGGGACTATCAATTTTATTATTGGCGAATTTACATGGCCATCCTGACATGATTTGAAATGGCGTTTGGATCATTCCAAACGGAAAATATGAGGCTGGTACAGATTCTCTGGGTTGTGGTTGGTCCTCATCCACCCACGCATCTCTTTCCGCCGAAGGTATCCTTGACCTACGCGTTGGTCTTTCCCTAGGACTTAACCACCTGGGTCTCTCTGGCTGGAACATGGGCCTGCGTATCCAAAAATCGCTATCATTTGAGTCCGTTTCTCTCCTAAAATTTCTATCCGCTCGCTGGTTTTTTATTCTCAAACGCGACAAGTCCTTATCGACTTCGCTTTCGCCACCAAGTTTTCGTCAAAAATTGCCCGGCTGTGGAAATTAGGTCTGGATATGAGAGCTTCTGCACCGTACCTACCCTCCCACTTTGTCACGAGTTTAACATCTTCGTGTTTGCGTACATTTTCCATTGTTTTACCGTATACCGCATTGTTCATAAGTTTGAATAAGTTTTTTTAGTGTTGCATTCGAGCGATAGTTGACGAGAAACATACGAAACGAGAAAGAGTCTCGTTCAATTGTCAAAATTATCGTCTCGGCTCGTTCCGTTTCCACGAGTGTATAACCGAGCGATTTTTAACCGAGCAACGTCGAGTACATTTAACACTTGTCAAGTAAGTTTTTTTTTTTTATTCTTTTATTATGAGTGAAAGGTTACTTCATGTAAATGTCGTTACCTTTATGGAAAAAATATACTTTTATTCGATGTAATCGGTTTAATTATTATTTATGTGCGATAATTTGAAATATAAAATAACAATAATTTTTTATCGTGAAGAAAATGTATATGGCATATATGGTTTAAACAAAAGTTTTTAAGAGAAATTTTTCAATATTTTCAATCAAAATGTACTTCAATACATATAGTTAATAAAACATACAATATGAATTTTCTAAAAAGATTAGGTACTGACATATACTTTCAACGATAATTAGAAATTGTTGAAGTATTTTCAGTATTTTATAGATGTTTTCTAAGAAATATGTGACTGAAAAAATTTAAATAAGATTTAATACGGATCTCCAGCTTGAACACTACGTTTATATCAATTATAAACATTTTAATAAAGAAGGTTAAGTTTATAAAAATAAGATATTGTAAAATTTAAAACATATATATAATTTATATAATTATATTGTTCTTGATTGTAGGCTCCTCATAAGATGAATCATTTCTAGTGTCATCCTCGGAATTTACATTTTTGTCCATTTTGTATTTGGTATTTTTTAAAAATATTTGACAACTAAAACGTCAAAATTTGAAATAAGTATATATAAGTAAATCGAGTATATAGTATCGAAAAACATTTTGGGAATAGAGTGAAACGAGCGAGATAACCGATTTTCTCGGCTCGAATACAACACTAATTTAGATTTACAACACCATTTAGATTGATTGAACTGTCATACTCGGTGAATTTTGACAAGTTTAAGCCCATGCTCGAGAGCTTGTTTGAGTGCACGGTAATGGATGATGTACTTAGGCTTAGGTAGTAGGATAGTTAACAGTTTTTCCTGTTTTTACCCTAGTGGTTTCGAATGTTCAGGGAAAAATGGTAATTCACTATGAATGTCATGCAGTTCTTCCGGGTAATCTAAATCTAATTCTAAAATATATCCTACCGCTGCAATATTAAAATTGAAATTATTATCTACCTTAGGCACCCATTCGAAACCACCAAATGGTAACGCTTGGACCATACCACAACCGTAAAGGTTATTTGCGTCCAAATATATTAGATAACTTGTCTCTTCATTTTCATTGTAATCTTCCATGTATGAATTGTTTGCTTTGGTATAGTGATTAGAGCATTGACTCACACCACCTCTAATGCACTGCTCAACAAACATAAGTTTATCAATGTCAGTGAGGAGTTCTAGCTTTATTCTAGTATACTTCAGCATCGCATTCCAAGTAAAACCAGGAGTTGTATAATAATGTGCTGGATCGAGACCATAAGCTATTACACACTGACTTCTAAAATTTTCAAAGATATCCGCAAGCAGCAATATATCTGTTTTCATGTATAAGAATCCGTAATCGCCAAGATTTTGACAGTTGAATTCAAACCATACCCGTTGCGCATGCTCATAATCTTCACTGGAAATTGTAGAATCATTCAAAGTACTGTAAAATTTCTCTAACGGTGGTAACTGAGTCTCTTTGAGTTTTTCCTCAGAGTCAAAATACTCATAAGGAAAAACACCTTTACACGTCAACAATTGGATTTTTGCATCAGAAAAATCAGAGCAAACAGATTTTAGTACTTTTTACTCAATAAATCTAAATTTAACCTCACTATCCTTTACATGTTTTGTAAATGAGATATATTTCTCTTTATTTAAAGGTAGGAGTTGGATATGACCTTCGAATTGAGTGGAAATTGCATGAATAATAAAATGTGCATCATAACCACTTAAATTATGGAAGACAACGGGTATCGTTCGACAATCTTGATAATTCAAGTTACATTTCTCATGAGCAGGTCCGCGATATTTTCCAGTCAGATGACAATGATCTCGCACTTTATTATCTTCAGGTGCTATTGCCAGTTCACAAATGTGACAAGTTGTACTGTCTCTAAAGGCTATCTTTTGCTGAGAAGTCAAAACTTCCATTGGTAGAGGATTTTTTAATATTGTAACAATTCCTCCTCTAGGGCTGGTCCTCGTAGAATGACTGGATATTCTTATAACAGAACTTATGTTCTCTCATAGGCTAGAATTGTGGGAGTGGGACGGTTCCTCAGGGAGGCAAGTAAATACGCAATGAATTCAATAATCAATAACAAAGTTTATTCAGATAAAGTAGAAAGTTTGAAGATAGTACCGTGTCATGGCTACGGAAAGGCTCGATACAATACTAAGTCTGTTGGTAGTAATGGCTCGATACAAATTAAGATAAGTTCATCACAAACCGTGAGCACGATCAAACATCGTCAAGTATAAGTGTTTGAGATTTAAACAAAAATGAATCTCAGAGCAAAACCGAATTTACATGAATCCTTACGCGATCCTAAGAAGAAAAACCTTCTCCTGGCCCTGACTGAGCGTACATTAAAAAAGGTTAAAAAACCTTTATACTCTACAAAATCCTATCTGTTCAGTCATGCGCAACTGTTACCCTTGCAGAAGAGAGTAACGCTACTTTAAATTAAATAAATACCGCTATTCGCGCAAACTAACTCGAATTATCACAAACCGTGTGAAAATGACTCTAAACTTCCGATCCGCAACGAAACTAACAGTGATACTTTGAATTTGTCCCTAGCTCTGGTAATTTCCCATAACACACAAATCTATATCAGTCTTGTGACATCACCGTCAAGTTACGGTCATTTTTCCGTAAAGTTACCGCTTGGCGAGAAGTTACCCGTCGAGAACACTATGCTTTGGAGATGGTCACGCTATGACGTCACACCGTGAAGTTATACACGTAGCGAAAGTTCTCGGTAAGTAGCCCCTCCGTATAACAACCGTCTTTTTCCACCCTGCTAAGTTCCCCCAGCCTGGGACAGCGTACGAAGTTTCCTACGTTTTATACTACTTAATAGTGTGACGACCCGATCTCAGAGCCGTCTATTAGTTCGTATTTGAACTATTTGAAAAGGCGCGAATTATTTAAAATATTGATCCTATCGGTCGGCTTATAAAGATAAGCTCGGAAAGTTCTCAAAATAAAGTGAAACTCTAAAATTTTGGTTGAAGACTGTTTTATTAACAAAGTAAGTAGATTGCTAAAGTAAAATACTGCGTACTTGAGCTTTTGTCGAACTTGGGAGAGAACGGACTTCCCAAGTCAAGAGCCAAGAAGAATCTGCCCTGCAAACTTAAAACTAGAGGACCGTAAGCTGGATAGTACACTCGGAGTAGAAGGAGAATTGCTATTTTGAGAAGAGGTGGAAAGACGCTTCCTATTTGGATGATGCATTTTTGGGGAATACCAAATCCTTTTTATGGTTAGGGCACGCTAAGGATTAGTGTAAATGTGGATGCTATACTTATGACGCTTGGCCTTCATCCGTATCGCAATAAAACCTTACTTGGGCGTAGGCAACCCGGATTAAGTAGTAAATAAACCCGGAAATACAAGTACCTCAATCAATGAGTGTCCATATGGTAAAAC